>PVJN01002625.1:0-114278 GCA_004026805.1 Lasiurus borealis | reverse complement strand
TTGTCAAGCAGTTTTCAAAAGTGGTTTTATCATTTTACATTTCTGCCAACAACGTATGAGGGCTATAGATGTCATATAGCAGTACTCCTATAGACAAGTTAAGTCCCATTCCATGTGGGGCAAGTGATTGAGCTCTATACTAACAATCAGGTTCTGGAAAAGCAATAGCTATTCTTTCATTAACAACTTTTTTTTTTGGAGATGTGGTCTATGTCAGGCCCTGGGGTAACTGCTGAATGAAACAATCAAGGATAAGTGAGACACAGACCTTCTCTTCAAGAACTCTGAAATGTGCCTCGCAGGCATGGCTCAGTGGTTGAGCATTGACCTATGAATCAGAAGGTTATGGTTCAATTCCCCATCAGGGCATATGCCTGGGTTGTTGGCTCAATCCCCAGTGTGGGGCATGCAAGAGGTAGCTGATCAATGATTCTTTCTCATCATTGACGTTTCCATCTCTCCCTCTTTCTCCCTTCCTCTTTGAAGTCAATAAACATATATTTATTTTAAAAAATACTCTGAAATGTGAGACTGGCAAGAAAACAAACAATAACACTATGTGACAAACAATGTGATAAAAGCAAGCCCAGGCCAATAGGCGGCACAGATGCAGTTAGGGAGGGCTTCACTTTTAATCTGAAGTTCTGAAGGATAAGTATAATTTGGCCTCTCTCTGTGTTGAGGGGATAGACAACTGAGTGTATGAGTCTTGGAAGAGCTCTCCAGACAATAAGGAAATGTGTTCAAGACTTGGAAGGTTGGCTAGCGGTTCAAGAAACTGTAAGTAATTCAGAATGACTAGACTATAGGGTAAGGTTGGCAGAGACCAACCTGCTAGAATTTGGACTTTAACTTCAAAGCACTGAGGAGCACTAAAGGTTTTTAATCAAGGTCATGACTTACTCAGATCTGCATTTGTGAAGGATTCCTCTGGCTACTGTGGGTGAAAGGGGCTAAATGGATGTTTGGATGGTAACTAAGAAGAGGCAAAAGGAAGAATCCTTACTGAAGTAATGGCAGCGGGCAAGGAGGGAGGGGCTGGGTTGATGTCAGGAGGCAGAAGCAATGGAGTTTATTGTCAACAGACAGAAGGTCAGAGATATATTGATGCCTCCCACATTTCTGTCTTAGGCATCTGATGAGTACCTTACTATTTACTGTCATAAGCAAACAGGCAACATTTTACATAATAGTTTTTTCTTAGAGGGCTTTAGAAATATTTAACTGGAATAAAAGGTAATAAATACAGGAGTCCCCTCTTACCCATGGGGAATAAACTTCAAGACTCCCAGTGGATGACTGAAACTGCGGGTACCAAACTCTATATATAGTGTGTTGTTTTTTTTCTATATGGTACATATATATCTTTTTAGTTAAAGGAAGACTTGAAGACTTTAAGCAAAAGAAGAGTTACTTGAACACAAGTACTGCGATACCAGGAGTTAATATGAGAACCCAGACGGCTACAGAGTGATTGCCAGAGGATAGAGTGCACAATGTGGAGATGCTGGACAAAGGGATGATCATGTTCTGAAGGCACATGATTTAAAACATCAGTTTATTTCTGGAATTTCCATTTAATATTTTTAGAACAAACTTAATTGTAGGTAACGGAGACTGTTACATTGGATAGGTGTGTGTGTGTGGGGGGATCAATTTAAATGTTTTAATCAATTTAAATGTAATACTTATTCATTGTCTTCCAGGAAAGGTTGGGATTGCTTTGTTAATGTTTCCTAAACAAGAAAATGTAATTATTACTAAGACAAGGGACCTGGGAGTGGTCTTTCAGGCTTTTGCCACTACACAGGCTCATAAAAGCTGGGGAAGGAATTAGAAACCAACAAGAAACCTCTATCCATCTATTTAATCAACATTTACTGAGGTGTTTTTTTTTTTTCTCCTGTTTTTTTTTTTTGATCAGGCCTTGTGCTAGGTGATGGAGATATGAAGGGAAATGATACAAGCTTACTCTCAAGGAATTTACAAGCTAACTTATCACCTGCAATGCCTTTTGCAATTCTGCACTCAGCTTTAATAAAGTGGCATAGTACAGCACAGCTGTCTAACTGAGGGTGTGATTGTACTCCTACAGCTTTTCGGCAAAGGCTTTGGCAACTGGGGGCAAGAGCCACATATATGTTCCTAATCATTGGATCTGCCTCTGGGAATTTATCGTGAGGAACTATTTGGGTTGTGGACAAGGATTTTTGTACAGAGATGTTCATTGCTGTTCTAAAGATATAGAGGATACAACAATCTCACAATGGGAATTGGGAAAATAACTGATGGTGCATCCCTATGATGGACTATTAGGTGATACTTAGAAATAGTATTTAAAAATAACGACATGGGGGAAAGAGCAGAAAAAAAAGTGGGACACAAGTCTAAAGAAGGTGCTCTAAGTGTCCATAATTTAGTATTTTTAGGTTCTATTTTTCAAATTTTTGACAATGTGAATGTTATAGTATTTCTACAATCAGAACTTTTGGATTTCTTTCTTATTTATTTATTTTTTCAAATTAGAGACAATAGCAGAATTAAAGCTAGAAAGACAACCAAAATGACTAAGATTTGGGTTATTCTGTTGTGAAGACTGACCAAAATTAACTGAAATTCTATATCTTATATGGTAAAAGTTGTATGAAATGTCAATATTAGTTGCAATATAGTGAGTATCTACTATGTGCCAGGTGCCAAGAAGGGTTATTACCTCTATTTTACAGAGGAGTGTTTGGCTTCAAATCCTAATCCTTTTTTTACCATGGTAAATACAAGCAAATTCAAAAAGGTTAATAAGCAATTCACAAACCCTACACAGGATTTTCAACATGTTTAGGGCATTGGCGGTCTGGACTGCTAATAACATTCACAGATCTCCAGCTCAAGAGTGTCTGGCTGTATATCTTTTCCTGGAGAATTTGACATCCACAGTACACACACTCCTTTTATTGCCAGAAGCGATGATTGCTTTAGGGTTTGTGTGTGTGTGCGCGCTCGCTCTCTCTCTCTCTCTCTCTCTCACACACACACACACACACACACACACACTCCTTTCTGGCCCTCATGTTTAAGAGGACGCATTTGCTTTATTGCACAAATAAAGGATCTCAGGATAAACCTTTGTTCTAATGGACTACATGCCTCAGCTCATAAGACTTCCAGAGCTTCTGGATGTCAGTGAGAGTGCCCCGCCCTACAAACATATCCTCTACCCGTCGCCGTTTCGGGGCGGTATCTAATCCCAGGCATCACGGGCTCCTCTCGCGTTTAATTGCATCCCAATCTTTCCCCCTCGGCCCTCCCAGATGGACCGAAAGGGTCAAGGCCCGGGCGGCCTGACCTTGAGTCATCCACGGCGGCGGACTCGCGGCGTGACCTTGGTCAAGTTCCCGCTTCCCTCCGCAGAGCTGCAGGGATGGATAGCAGTGTCTCCACCCTGGCCGTTTCCCAGCCGAGCAGGAAAGCCCGGCTCCAGCATCCTTTTCTCCCGCGGATCTCTCCGCGCGCGCTCCACCAACCCCGCCCCTACGCTCCTGGCGTAGAGGCCACCTGGCGCCGCGCGGCCCTCTCATTCCTGACGCTCGTTTACGCCGCGCGCACTGGGAGGGAGCAATTTCCGAACGCAGCCTCTGCGGCGAGTGCGCGGCCGTCCCGCAGGCCGGCGCTGCCGTACGCCGCTGACGCAGCGCGCCCAAGATGGCGGCGCGGTTGTCGTCGGAGGTGGCGGCAGCAGTGGGGGCGGCGGCCGTGGCGGCAGCTGGGACGACAGCCGTGACGGCGGCGGCGGCGCGAGGCCTGGGACGGGGGGAATGAGGAGGCCGCGGCGGACCAGCGGCGGAGCCGTGTAGCAGAGGAGCAGCTTCCCCTCTCTGCTTCCCCTGACCGAGCCGGGGGCGCGCTCGCGCGCGCGCGGCCGTCCGGAGCGGGCTTCTCACCCTCTACCCCGCGACCCGCACCGCACCCCCATCCGGGCCCGGAGGATGATGAAGCTCAAGTCGAACCAGACCCGCACCTATGACGGCGACGGCTACAAGAAGCGGGCCGCGTGCCTGTGTTTTCGCAGCGAGAGCGAGGAGGAGGTGAGGCGCTGGGCTGGGAGTCGCCGGGGTCGGCGGCCGCTTCCAGCCGAGACTAAGCGGGGTGGGGGTGGGGGCGCGCGGCCGTCGGAGGACGATGTGCCCGGACTCCGGGCAGGGCTGCTGGGCTCGATCCAAATGAAATTCCGACGGAATTTCCTGAGGCGAAGAGGGGGAGGAAAAAAAGTGGTGGGTGGAGGGGAAGTGGGTCTTAACCTGGCCATTCGGCGCGGGCCGGCTGGAAGGGGATGCCAGGCCCTGTCATTGGAGAGGGTGGCCGCGGGGAGCAGGCAGTGGCTGGGGAAGAGTGTGTGGTTTTCGGTCAGGCCTTCAGCTTGTGATCCAGGCAGGCCAGTTCCGCACTTGTCAGCCCAGCACATGTGTGCAGAGGCCGCCGGGCACGAGGCGCGGGCCGCCCTTTGTGGCCGAGAAATCGTCCTCTTCTTTGGCAGGTTAGCGGGTTGGGAAGGGATTATGTGTGGCTGTGGGGGCAAGAGGGGGTTTCTCAGTAAGATTTAGGGCGTTGTACAAAAGCCAAAGCCAATTTATTTTACAATGCTCTGGGTAGCCCTTTTGGTGTAACCTGAGAAGAAAAGATACTTGATAAGATAATTTTTGAGAGTTGAAAATTTTTCATTTTAATTGGGAAGACCAGAAGCGGTATTTAAGGTCTTTGCCCTGACATTCTTCTACTGCTCTATATCAAGGCCCTTGGGATTGAATTTGCTAGCAAAATAGAAATGTTTTGAATCAGTTTCTTTTTGCAAAAGGTACTTTAAAAAGGTCTCAACCTCTCAAAGCCATTTCTGTGGTGATAAAGGAAATTCAGAAAAGGACCATGTTTCGTAAATCCACAAAGAAAAGCGATTTGGAAGTTCATAAGATGCCTGTGGGAATGCATTTCTCTCATGTGCATGGTGGTAAAATGGCAGTTAAACTGGAAACAATGAAGGACAGTGAATTTCAGTATGTTATAGTCTAGCATTCAGCAATGGGCAATGGTGAAAACAGTGCATGGTGTTGAAATGGGGGAAAGGAACTTGACCTGTTAGTTATGAAAAGAAGCTGTGATGAAAGAGACAGATGGATTGGCAGAAGTGTTTGTCCAGAGATATTTAGGAGGAAGTGGGAATTTAAATTATTGCCTGGGGAAGGGGGGCACTAATTGTGGTGTTGAGGGGATGGTGTGTGTTCCCTTTTAACAAAACAGAAGGAAATGGATTTGGAAATGTATACTTTGTGTCCTAGCATGTGTTGTAAAAATCCCCAAACAGATATATTTTAATAAGAGTACTAAGCAGGGGCATGCTGCAAATTATGTACTGTTTTGGAATACATACTTGAGTAAAGTAAAATTATTGGTGGCAAAGCTTTTATCCTCTTCATTGTTATATCATACTAGAGGACCGGTGCATGAATTTTGTGCACTGGGGTGGCAGGTGCTGGGGGAGTCCCTCAGCCCAACCTTTGCCCTCTCACATTCTGGGACCCCTTGGGGGATGACTGGCTGTTGGCTTAGGCCTGATCCCCCTGCAGTCAATCACAGTCTGGGGCTCTCATAGTCCGGGGCGCTTGATCCTTACTGCTTGCCTGCAGATGAGGCTGGAGAGGCTCCAGCCACTGCTGCTGCTGCGTTAGCCAGCCTGCAGCCTTGAACCCAGCTTCTGGCTGAGGATCGCTCCCACACACTGACCACCAGGGAGCAGCTCCTGCACTGAGTGTCTGCCCCCTAGTGGTCAGTACACATCATAGCACCAGTTGTTCTGGTTCTTCTGTTCAGTCAATTTGCATATTAGGGTTTCATTATATAGGAGGATTATGGGATCACAAGCAGTTAACTGGATAGAAAACTAATTAGCATAATAACATCTCACTACACTACTATGATTAAGTCTGTGAGCACCCCAATTATAAGTGGAAGAATATTCACTTCCATTCATTCAGTTGTATGAATGATGCAAGGTTTTATTTGTTTTAAAACGTCATATTAGAAATTGAAAACATGAGCATTTTGGATACATTGGAAATCCTTTATAAATCACACACAAACAAACAAAGATTTGATTTTCTGTTAGTTTTGTTATTTACTGACATGAGTAGCATTATTATTAATAGATTTGAATGATCATGGAGTTTTCTCTACTGAATTTATTTTTTTTTTAATCTTTTTCTGTTCTACTGAATTTCTTTTTGAATATTGGTTAATGAGCAGAAGATTAATGCAGATCTTTATAGATTCTGTGGGTGTTGCACCTAACACCTAGGTAGAACAAGAAGATTAATTAAATGGGCCCATTTTAGACTTGTTCCGTTCACTTAAACAAGCATGTATTAAGAGCCTGCTATGGGTGCAATACTCTGTAATGTGGAATCAACATCCCTTCCTGCCCAAAAAGTATGAGTAGTTTTTGATAGGATCCCTTAATTGGGAGAGATTTTGGACCAGAAGTTATCTCTAGGATTCGTCTCAACTTTCAGATTATATAATAGTGTTGGATGGAAAGAATTTGTTAGTTGATGTGCTAGAAACTAGAAGTGTTAGCTGCTACATTGTGGGAATATGAAATTCCAATTCAGTGGGACATTCAACTCATTTTTATAATGTATTTTTATTGATTTCAGAGAGGAAGGGAGAGGGAGAGAGAGAGAGAAATATCAATGATGAGAGAGAATCATTGATCAGCTGCCTTCTGCATGCCCCCTGCTGGGAATCAAGTCCAAAACCTGGTATGTATCCTGACCAGGAATGGAACCTGGGACCCTTCAGTCCCCAAGCTGAGGCTCAACCACTGAGCCAAACCAGCTAGGGCCATTTTTTATTTTTTAATGAACCCTAATGATTTTAATCAATATAGAATAGCTTAGCCCTGGCCAGGTAGCTCAGTTGGTTAGAGTGTAGTTCTAATATAGACCAAAGTTTTTCAGGATTCATCTCTGGTCAGGGCACATAGAAGGATTAACCAATGAATGCAGCATAAATGGGTGGAACATTGAATCGATGTCTCTTCTTCTCTCTTTCAAATCACTCAATAAAAACATAAAAAGATAGATTAGTTTACAGAATATTATCAGCATTAATATAGTAGTAGTATAAATATAAATAGGGCTCTGATTTAATTAACCAGTATCAAGAAATATATAGTGTAATGAAAAAGAGATGGAAAATATTAGCAAATAATAGACCATGAATCAAACCTTCTAACATTCTGTTTTATCAGCCCTAGAAAATTTATTTATAGGCCTACTGAAATACTGGATCCAGTATTTTAGGATGTGTGAACATATTCAGCAAGTTTGTTGAGTGTCAGGTTCTGTGATACAGTTATGAAGGCGATAGATTGTGCAGAGAGCTTAGAGTCTAGTGGGAGAGATGGAAGAGCAAATAGTCCCAACAACATGATGAAAATGAATTTCCTTCAAACCTTGGCTGCTTTTTCTGTTGATAAATAAGAAACCCTAATGAAAAATTTTATTAATTGTGATTGATATTTTGATAAATTAAAATCTTTGCCAAAATCGGTTTGGCTCAGTGGATAGAGCATCGGTCTGCGGACTGAAAGGTCCTGGGTTCAATTCCAGTCAAGGGCATGTACCTTGGTTGCGGGCACATCCCCAGTAGGGGGTGTGCAAGAGGCAGCTGATCGATGTCTCTCTCTCATCGATATTTCTAACTCTCTATCCCTTTCCCTTCTTCTCTGTAAAAAATCAATAAAATATATTTTTTTAAAAAATCTTTAAGTTTGGGTTGTTTGTGATAACTAACTTTTATTATAGTACTTTGAATCTGATATATAGTGGACGTTTTCTTATCCAGTCTGTGCTTTAACTAGCTGGTGCACTGAACACTCACTGTTACTGTATAAATTATGGGTCTGATATATCTTGAACTTGTGGCCTCCCAACCAGTCTGTGTTTACAAAGAATCAGCTATGTGTTTATTGTTGGTTATTAATATTTATTGTTGAAGGTATTACATATGTCCCTTTTTTCCCCTCATCAAAGTCCTCCAGCCTGCCCCTGCCTCCCAATGTGTTGTTTTTTTGTTGTTGTTATTAATCCTCATCAGAAGATATTCTTTCCAGTGATTTTTAGAGACTGTGGAAGAAAGGAAAGAGAGAGAGAAAGAGGAACTTATTGATGTAAGAGAGATACATCTTGCATGTACCCAATCAGGGTCTGGGATTGAACCTGCAACGCATAAACGCCCTTGACCGAGAATTAACCCGTGATCCTTAGGTCCATGGGCTGACACTCCAACCACTAAGCCACACTGGCCAGGGCAGGAGTCAGTTGTATTTATTTCTGTATCTGTTCATGTTCATGGTACTTATTGTAATTGTCTAGGGTAAATTAAATCTGACATAAGCCAGTGAAATTTGAATTAAGGAATGTTTGTGTGTTTTTTTTGAGCTTTTCAAATGCTTTGGAATTATTAAATAATTTCAAGTCATTAAGAGAAATTACTGCTCAATTATATGGATAAACAAACTGAAAAAGATGGGTAGGAAATAGTCTAGAAGGACTGTGCATAATCACTTCATGACTGTTTTCAGGCTTTTGTTTATATATATTGAAAACATAGGTCATGCACAATGGATGTGGAATATGAAAGAAAGACAACTTGTAATTCAACAGTACACCCACACTTAAGACAAAAATCTTGGGCCTACAAACAAAGATTGATAAATAAATATGCATTTATATAATATATATTTTAATCCTCACCTGAGGATATGTTTTTTTAAATTGAGGAAAGGAGAAAAAGAGAGAGAGAGTGTGTGAGAAAGAGAAACATCAGTGTGAGATACTAGTTGCTTCCTATACACACCCCAACCAGGATCAAGCTGGCAACCCTGGCATGTGCTCTGACTGGGAATTAAACCTGTAACCTTTTGGTGCATAGGACAATGCCCAACCAACTGAACCACACAGGCCAGGGCTACATTTATATTTTCAATCTGCCATATCTTCTAGTTAATATTTTATCACAAACAATATAGAAGACAGACTTCTTTATTTTTAAAAAATATATTTTATTGATTTTTTACAGGGAGGAAGGGAGAGGGATAGAGAGTTAGAAACATCGATGAGAGAGAGACATCGATCAGCCGCCTCCTACACGCCTTCCACTGGGGATGTGCCCGCAACCAAGATACATGCCCTGGACTGGAATCGAACCTGGGACCCTTGAGTCTGCAGGCCGATGCTCTATCCACTGAGCCAAACTGGTTTCAGCAGAGACAGACTTCTTGAGAAAGAATTTATTGCACTTGATTAGGTAATATGATCATTCATCTTTGTCAAATTATTCAACTTTGGCCTTCCTAAAGCATTTCTTTCCATTTTTGGAGCTTTTGTGATGATAGGAAGTAAGAGACATTGGGAGTAGGCTTGCCTATTTTCTGTACCCTTCCCATAATGGAGTGGGAGATTATAATATAGGCATTTTAATCAGTTGAAATATCTGGCAGAGTGAAATACTCATTTAGGTAGGTCAGTGATACAGACTATATGCCAGATGACATCATAGTGCCTGAGAAAGTTAAAACTGGTCCTAGTCCTAATCGGTTTGGCGAAGTGGATAGAATGTCGGCCTGTGGACTCAAGGGTCCCAGATTCGATTTCAGTCAAGGGCATGTACCTTGGCTGCGGGCACATCCCCAGTAGGGGGTATGTAAGAGGCAGCTGATTGATGTTTCTCTCTCATCGATGTTTCTAACTCTCTCCCTCTCCCTCCCTCTGTAAAAAGTCAATAAAATATATTTTTTTAAAAAGGAAAAAAACTGGTCCTAAAGGATCTGTTTCTATATTAAGGAGGAGGACGGGAGAACAAGTACTGATAGGGTCATCTCAGTTAGATTTTCCTGTGTAATAAAATAAAAAGAAAGAACTAAAGTGTCCTTAAGGGTGCTTGGTTTGTTGAGCTATGCCCTGTATCTCTTGGCAAGGGGCTGCTGCATCTCATTTTCTCAGATCCTTGAGCTCACTAGGTTGGATGGGAAGATGATTGACATTGAAGCTCCTCAGTGGGCAGAGACTCTAGTGGCATGAGTGTCAATAAAAATACTACAGAGCAGTAGGTGGAGGGATTCACTGCGGGCCACACCTTCCCCCAGGCTCTGGAGAGGGGAGTAGTAAGACAGAGATGGCAATCTCAGTGGCAGTAACCATGATGAAGGACTTCTAGAAGATCTCAGGCTGGTTGGGTTGTCTTTTTGTAGTATATCTGGTGCATTGACCCAGTCATCTGACTGGACATTTCTGCTCCTCATTTCTTTTTTTTTTTAAACACATATTATTTTCTTTTCTTTTTAATTTCATAGAGGAAGGGAGAGGGAGAGAGATATATATATAAACATCAGTGTGAGAGGATCATTGGTCGGCTGCCTCTTGCACACCCCTCACTGGGGATCAAGCCCCTAACCTGGGCATGTGCCCTTCTTAGGTGACACATAACCACTGAGCAATGCCGGCCAGGCTTTTCATTTCTTTATTCTTTTATCTTTTGAAAAATTTTCATTTATCTTATTTACTTATTTATTTATTTATTGCTGCTCATTTTAATCTTTCCTGGAGCCTTTTTTTTTTTAATGTGTGCATGCCTTTTCTTGTTAGTCACTTGAACATTAACTTCCATTTTACCTTCTTCCTGAGATGTGAATTCTGGTCTGAAATCATACTAGGGTCCATTCTTCTTTTCTGCACCTTGCCCTAATCTTACTTGCTTTTGGGTGAGTCTCATTTCTTAATAAACATAATGTGCATCTACATGTGTGAAGCAGTCAATATTTTTCTTCATAGCCTAATACAAAAAGGAAGGGCCCTATTCAAGAATGCTTTTCTTTATTCATTCCTTCAGCACACTTTTTTTTTTTTGAGAGTCCTAGTATTGTCTAGTTTCTGTGTGATATCCTGGTAATACATATATTTGTAAGTCTGTGGTCCCTCATAAAGTCAACCCTTCTGCCTGCTCTGCACTGTGCCATCTCTTCCTGCCTGCCTAGTGACCTCACTACTACAGTTGTCCCATCTCTCCTGCTTAATTGCCTGTCCAGGCAAACAGGCTTTAATATTTAACATCCTTTTAAAAAATGCTCTCTTGGTCTTAGATTCCCTCTAGCTTCCTTCCCATTTTTCTCTTTCCTTTCATAGCAGAACTTTTCTTTTTTTTTTAATAATATATTTTATTGATTTTTTATAGAGAGGAAGGGAGAGAGATAGAAAGTGCACAGGGGTACAATCTTTGACCCCCTACTATGCACACCCATACAGTGGGTGATCTCATCCAATTCCATCTTTAAATGCCCTGTTTATACTGATTACTTTTATGTGTATATTTTTAGCCCTGACTTCTCTCCTGAAATCAAAGACTTGAATATCCTGCAATCTACTTAATATTTCCATCTGGATACCTGAGAGGCATCTCAAACTTACTAGTAAAATGCCCAAACTGAATTCTTGTTTTTGTTTTCCAAAAAAACAAAGCAACAGAGGCCCACTTATCCCATAGTTCTCCCTCTTTCAGTAAATGAAATATCTATGCTATCAGTTGCTGAGGTTAGAAACCTTGGAGCCATCCTTTACTTCTTCCTTTCTCATACTTACCTCTTATCTGACAGCAAGTCCTGAATAACTGTATCTCTGAACCTCCACTGAGCTATTCTAGCCCAACCCATTGCTCCTTCTCTTCTGGACTGTTGCTGTCTCTTCCTAACTGGTATCCCTGCTTCTGCCTGTACTCCTCTAATTGTCTCTAGCACAGCTACTAAAGTGATTCTTCAATCATGGAAGTCAGATCATGTCATTCTACTCCAGTGATGTTCTGTCTCAATAAATCCAAAGTCTTAACCATGATCTCTCATGCTCTGAATGGTCTGGTACCCTACCATGGCTCTGACCTCATTTCTTATCCCTCTCCCTCTTACTTGTTTCTCTCTTGCAGTCACACTGGCTCTGTGCTGTCCCCTCTCTCGCCCCTATTACTTGCATGGATCATTCCTTCACTTTAGGTCTTTGTTTACTTTTCACCTTATTGGACATGTCTTTAATGTTCAGCCTATGAAAAATAATAGCAGTCGATTGTCACTGCATTTTTCCTTGGCAGCATGTATCAACACCAGACATATTATGTATTCATTTGCTTATTATCTGTTTCTTCTCACTAGAATGCAGGCTAATCCATGAAGATAGGAAGTTTTGTCTGTTTTATTGAGTCCTGTATCATCAGTGCTTAGAACTTAGTAGATGCTCAGTATTATTTATTGACTGTGTGAATGAGTGAATGAAAACATAGTCCCTGCTTTTTTATTGTTGTTGTTAATCCTCACCCCAGGATATTTTTCTATTGATTGTTAGGGAAAGTGGAAGAGAGAGGGAAAGACAGAGAGGAACATCAATGTGAGAGAAACATATCAATTGGTTGCCTTATGCACGCACCCTGACCAGGGCCCAAGCTGGGGAGGAGCCTGCAGCCAAGGTATGTGACCTTGTCTAGAATCGAACCTGGGACCCTCTGATCCACAGGCTGACACTTTATCCACTGAGCCAAAATTGCTAGGGCTCTCTGCTTTATTTAAAAAAGAAAATGTTTTTATTGATTTCAGAGAGAGGGTAGGAGAGGGAGAGAGAGAGAAAGAGAATCATTATTAGCTGCCTCTTGCATGCTCCCTACTGGGAATCGAGCCCCCAACCTATACATGTGCCCTGACCAGAATCATACTGTGACCTCCTGGTTCATGGGTAGATCCTCAATCACTGAGCCACACTGGCTGGGCCACATAGTCTCTGCTTTTAAGAAATTTACAGTCTAGTGGAGGAGCTGAAAGTAGCCACAGTACACCAAAATGCTGATAAGTATGTTTCAGAGAAGTCTCCCAGTTTTTTCTGTATTTCCAGTGTCTTAGTGTGAATATCAGCTCAATAGGAGTGTATGTGTATGTGGTTGTAAATCTTTTCTGAATCTAATTGGATCATCATGATAGAACACTTTGAATTTCAGATTTTGAACATGAAAGCCTGTGCTATCTCACAACTTGTGTTGGGTAGTTAATATAAAATACTGATCTCTAACCCTAGAGGTCCAGTATTTTAGGGAAAAGGATTTTCATTTTGCTGATAGCCTGGAACCTATTCTTAATAAATATATACATCAACAAACTACAATCAAGTATGTAGTGAATACTGTTTTGTTTTGTTTTTCAAACATTTTATTGATTTTAGAGAGAAAGGGAGAAGCATAGAGAGATAGAAATATCAACGATGAGAATCATTGATCGGCTGCCTCTTGAGCCCCCTACTGGGGATTGAGCCCACAACCCAGGCATGTGCCCTTGGCTGGAATCGAACCTGGGATCCTTCAGTCCACAGGCCAAAGCTCTATTCACTGAGCCAAACCAGCTAGGGCACTGTTTTAATGAATTGTTCATAATGGTTCATAGCCACTATATGTTAAGTCTGGCTTCTAGTTAATATTCGACTAGTTAATTTGAAGATGAAGGTTGATAGAGATGGTCATAAAAATTTCCTGTTATCATTTTGTCCTTTTTTTTTAATATTTTATTGATTTTTTATAGAGAGGAAGAGAGAGGGATAAAGAAACATCCATCAGCTGCCTCCTGCATGCCCCCCACTGGGGATGTACCTACAACCAAGGTACATGCCCTTGACCAGAATCGAACCTGGGACCTTTCAGTCCACAGACCGACGCTCTATCCACTGAGCCAAGTTGGTTTCGGCATCATTTTGTTCTTTATCTAGGTCAAAGAAAGGAAATATGATGGAAAGTTTGTGGGTGCTGAATCTTGAAGCATTTGACTTACAGTAGTTAATATCAGAAACAGAACAAAAGAACCACTATATGCAAAAAAGATAACATGTGAATAAAAGAAAAATAAGAAATTGAATTTGGAAATAAAGTCCTTATACTTAAAATTTAGAAATCCTATATAATAAAAGCCTAATATGCTAAGTTTCTGGTTGACCAGTCAGCCATTCAACCAATCAAAGCACAATATGCCAATGATATGCTAAGGCTGCTCAACTGCTCCCTATGACATGCACTGACCACCAGGGGGAAGATTCTTTAATCAGTAAGTTAGCTTGATGCTGGGGTCCAGCTGATTGGGTCTTAGCAAGATGGGCCGGACACACCCTGTAGCCCTCCCACAGTCCCTCCCCAGCTGGCCAACTTCCCGTGTCTCTCCCCAGCTCCAGTCATGCACCACTGGGATCCGTCAGCCTAGCCTGCACTCTCTCACAATTCGAGACCCCTTGGGAGATGTTGGAGGACCAGTTCTGGCCCATTCCCACAGAGGACACACCGCTCAGCCAGAAGGCAGGCTTAAGGCTAGCAAGCACAGCATCAGTGGTGGGAGACTCTCCTGCCTTCATGGCAGGGTTAAGGATGTCCAGCTGCCGGCTTAGGCCTGCTCCCTGATATCCCCCGAGGGCTCCCAGACTGCACAAGGGTGCATGGCCGGCTGAGGGCCCTGCCCGAGTGCACGAATTTTATGAACTGGGTCTCTGGTAAAACATAATCATCAAAAGTCAACTTTCTGAGTACAATTCTCTCAACACCCAGTAAAGCTTTCTTGAATTTCTAAAGTAACATGGAAGCTGCTCAAGAATGTTCACATCACCCTGGCTGGTGTTGCGCAGTGGTTGAGCATAGACCTGTGAACCAGAAGATCACGGTTCGATTCCCGATTTCTGGTCAAAGCACATGCCCGGGTTACAGGATCTCCAGTGGGGGGCATGCAGGCAGCTGATCAATGACTTTCTTTCTTTTTCTTTTCTTTTTTTTAAATTAAATCTTTATTATTCAGATTATTACATTTGTTTCTCTTTTCCCCCTCCATAGCAACCCTCCACCCAACTCCCACCCCTTCCCTCTGCCCTTACCTCCCTCCCATTGACCTCATCCATAGGTGTATGATTTTTGTCCAGTCTCTTCCTGTACACCTCTCACCCCTTTCCCCCTGAGAATTATCAGTCTGCCCCCTTTCTGTGCTCCTGATTCTATTATATTCACCAGTTTATTCTGTTGATCAAATTTTTAATTCACTTAATTTTTAGATTCACTTGTTGATAGATATGTATTTGTTCATGATTTTTTGGCTTTTACCTTTTTCTTCTTCCTCTTCTAAAAGAGTACCTTTCAGCATTTCATATAATACTGGTTTGGAGTTGATGAACTCCTTTAGCTTTTCTTATCTGTGAAGCTCTTTATCTGACCTTCAATTCTGAATGATAGCTTTGCTGGATAGATTATTCTTGGTTGTAGGTTCTTGCTATTCATCACGTTGAATATTTCTTGCCACTCCCATCTGGCCTGCATCATTTCTGTTGAGAAATCAGCTGACAGTCATATGGGTGCTCCCTTGTAGGTAATGAACTGTTTTTCTCTTGCTGCTTTTAATATTCTCTCTTGTCTTTTGCTCTTGGTATTTTAATTATGATGTGTTTTGGGGTAGTCCTCTTTGGATTCCTTTTATATGGGGTTCTATGTGCTTCTTGGACTTGTAAATCTATTTCTTTTACCAGATGTGGGAAGTTCTCAGTCATTATTTCTTAAAATAGATTTTCACTATCTTGCTCTCTCTCTTCTTCTGGCACCCCCACAATTCTGATGTTGGTACGCTTGAGGCTGTCCCAGAGGCTCCTTATATTATCTTCACTTTTTTGGATTCTTTTCTCTTCTTGCCTTTCCAGTTGAGTGTTTTCTGCTTCTTTATATTTCAAATTTTTGACTTGATTCTTGCCTTCCTCTAGTCTGCTGTTAGGACTCTGTATCATATTTTTTATTTCAGTCAGTGTATGTTTAATTTCTAGTTGGTCCTTTTTTTACCTCTAGTTGGACCTTTTCCATCTCTAGTTGGTCCTTTTTCATCTCCTCTTGGCTCTCGCTAACTTTATCCAACTTTTCTAGGATATTCTTGAAAAACCTTATAAGCGTGGTTTTGAACTGTATATCCAGTCGTTTGTTTTCCTCCATTTCTTTTGTTTGTGATCCCTTCCCTTGTCTCGGCATTTTCACTATGCCGGGAGAACTTCTGTGTTGGATTCAGCCTTATGAAACCAGACTTGCAAAACCGCAGAAGCCTCTCTGTTGAGCTTGGGATGGGTGGAGTCTCAGGGCTTAATGGACCGCCTTGCCTTCCAGTCGGCCCTGCCCTCCACGGCCCCTGAGTCTCACGTGACTGGGTAATCGCTGGAGCGGTCCTTGTGCTTGCGCACTGTGCCTCTAGTCCACTGCCATTCCAGCTCCCCTGCGCTCCAGGACCACACGAGTCTAGGTTCCCAGGGTTTCACCCGAAACAGGGGCTTAGTGGAATCAGAAGTGGCACAGTTGGGAGGGTCTGTCTCCCGCCCACTCACGAAAGCCAGAAGCACAATCAGCAGTCTGTCCCCTGTGCAGTGCTGTGCCACCACAAGACCTCTGATCTTTTGCGACTCCCCTAAATTTCTGTGCACTTCTCCTTTTTTACAGTCCAAACTCCCCCCGTATGAGTTTTGGCTGGATCTAGGGTTTAGTGTCATAGGATAAGGGGTTCAGTGCCTTTGAGAGTCTCCGTTTCCCTCCCGCCAGAGAAAACCAGCCAGGTTCTCCGGCACCCGCTTTCTACACGTGCATCTCCGTACCTCAGCTTTTTACAGCTTCTCTGGGTCTCCGTGAGCCCCTCCCTTTCGCTCTAGTTGTAGAATTTCCACACAGCCAGCTTTCCTGTGGTTCTGGATGATGTCCATTCTGTTTTTTAGTTGTAGTTTTGAAATTGTTGTGCGAGGCAGCAATGTAGGTGTTTACCTAGGCCGCCATCTTGGATTCTGATCAGTGACTTTCATCATTGATGTTTCTATTTCTCTTTCTTCCTCTCTGAAATCAATAAAATTACATTTTTTAAAAAAAAGAATATTCACATCTTTTTCCAAGCCTTCCTGAAGTCTTTGCTCCCTGAAGCCCTTTGGATAGCATGCAAAATGCTCATTTTTATATTCATTCATTTACTCACTCCTGCGAACTTGTATTGAGAGACTATATTCAGGCCATATAGTGTTCTGGGGACACAATGGTGAACCAGGCAGAACGGAAGCTCTCACTCTTGGAGTATTTGATAGGAATGAAGGAGGAGTCAGTAAATGAGCAAAAATATCAGTGAACTTGGCAGAATTGGGTACTGGGCAGGAAATAAGTGTGTGATATGACTGTGGGTGGTGGTAATGGGGTCGGGGGGAGCCTTGGTAAATTGTGATTGGGAGATTCCTGAATGACAAGGCAGAAGAAGAGCAATTACAGAGGCCCCAAGTGGGGAATGAGCTTGGCAAGCAGGGAAAACAGGAAGCAGGCTAGTATAACTAGAGGGCAGAGTCAGGGAGAATGGTGGGAGACGTAAGAGGAATGGGAGAGAACCAGATCCGATGGGGCCTTGTGACCCTAATAGTTTTCCTGATTCTCCTTTAGTCTGTCCTGCCTCTATCATTTAAAGCAAGCCAGCTAACAGATCAATTCTGTTTCATGAAACCACTTTCTTCCCTTTGAATGTAAGGGATAGGAGTGAATAGGATGGTGAGAGTTCATTAGGAAAAAAAAGATTTAATGTTTATCCCATCTGGAGATAAAAGAAATACCGTGATCTTTTAAAGAAATAAGTCTAAAAGGACCCAAAGAAAAGATCCTAAAGTTTCTTTATACTCTTCTTAAAGTAGTTTAGTCAGAAAGACTACTTTGAGTAGGTAATATATGCATACATTATAAAATTCAGAGATTACAAAGGATGCAGAATGAAAGGTATATCTTCCCACATGGCTTCCCTGGATACCCATTTCGTAAATTTGCCCTGGACTCCTCTTCTGGAGAGGGAGGGAGAGAGAGGGGAACAGGTAGTTAGTTAGCTTATAAAAGTCAGTGCTGTTGTACATTACAGGTAAAAGATTGGGGAAATTTTTTGTTTAATAGGACAAAAGTATGCCAATTTTTTCTGTAAATGTATTTAAACTGGGTACTTATGTAGTACCTATGGCCTTGCTTTTTGGTTTTGTTTAAAATATATTTTTATTGATTTCAGGGAGGAAGGGAGAGGGAGAGAGAGATAGAAACATGTCTCTTGCATAGCCCTCCTACTGGGAATTGAACTGTGACCTTCTGGTTCATAGGTTGGCACTCAGCCGCTGAGCCACACCTGACCAGGCCTAACTTTATTTAATATGTTTTTTATTGATTTTAGAGGAAGGGAGAAGAAGAGGGAGAGAAAGATAGAAATATTGATGAGAGAGAAACATCAACATCTATTGGCTACCTTCTTTAGGACTCCCTCCTGGGAATCTAACCTGTGATCTCCTGGTTCATGGGTGGATGCTCAACCACTGAATTATGCTGGTTGGGCATCGTTCCAACTTCAGTATATGTGAGCCAAAGCGGGCACTAAAAATACTCTTTGGTTGTTTTTTTTTAATTCTTTATTATTAAAAGTATTACATATACCCATTCCTCTGCCCCATTGTCCTCTCCCCAGTGCACACTCCCCCACCCCCTGTGTCTGTGCCCATTAGCTATGCCTATAGTCATACAAGTTCTTTGGTTGATATCTTCCCCCCAACTCTCCTCCCCCTGCTCCCCTGTCTTCCCTCTGAGGTTTGTTCGATCTATTTTGTTCATCAGCTTATGTTGTTCATTTTATTCAACAAATGAATGAAATCATGGGATACTTATCCTCTGACTGGCTTATTTCACTTAACATAATGCTCTCCAGGTCCATCCATGCTGTTGTAAATGGTAAGAGTTCTTTACTCTTTTTTTTTAAATCTTACTTTTTTGCTTTTTTAATCCTCACTTGATATTTTTCCATTGATTTCTAGAGAGAGTGCAAGGAAAGGGGGAGAGATAGAGAAACATCAATGTGGGACATGTCAATTGGTTGCCTCCTGCATGTACCCCAACCAGGGCTGGGGATTGAACCTGCAACTGGTGTTGTACATGCCCTTGACCAGAATCAAGCCCTTCAGTTTGCAGGCCAATGCTCTATCCACTGAGCCAAACCACCTGGGGCTAAAAACACTTTTTATATGTAAGTGACTTGAGCTAATTAATATATTTTGAATAATTGTAACTTTGATTATTTAATGTTTTAATTTCCTTCTCTTTGCAGAAACTACTAGGTTATTACTTAAATTCAGTCAAAAAAGAATTAATTTTTTTTTAGGAAAGTAATTGTCATATCTATAAAGAATATTTGGAACTGAGGAGTTTATGGTGTATGGGATATAGAATCCGAGCTCTTGAGGAGCTCTAAACTGTTAGCAAGATGCAGTTTAGAGAGTGTAAAATAATTAGAGAATTGATGGAGAGGAATGTGTAGGAGATTTGGGAGGAGTCTATGAAGATGAGCTGGAGTGTCAGGGAAAATTTTTTGGAGCATGGGGCTGTACCTGGATGTCTTGGTTGGATTTGGGTAGCTGATGAAGAATATTCCAGGTGGAAACATGGAGCCAGGTAGACCATGGGAAGTCAGAGTCCTGGATGTACTAGTATTGCCTTTGGAAGCCTGTTTGTCCTAAAGGGTTGTGAGGACCACACACTGATGGCTTATGGCTATGTTTGGGCAGCAAGATGATTAATTTTTTTTTGTTTTCAGAGAGGAAGGAGAGAGAGATAGAAACATCAATAATGAGAGAGAATCATTGATTGGCTGCCTCCTGCGCAACCCCCACTGTGGGTCGAGCCCGCAACCCAGGCAAGTGCCCTTGGCTGGAATTGAACCTGGGACCCTTCAGTCCGCAAGCTGACACTCTATCCACTGAGCCAAGCCAACTAGGCAAGATGATTAATTTTTAAAAATTAGTTGCCCACATTTTAATACTGAAAATTTTCAGTAAGTAACCTAGTCTTTAGGATTCTCTTGAAAAAAATCACAAGATCTGGCAGCACTGGGCCAACATTCTTTTGTAATGACTGGCTGCAGCTGCCCTTTGCACTGTTTACGCCTTCTCAGTTGGCCACAGTTCTTACACTCCCTGCAGAGATGCTGAGGTTTTGTGTCAGCTGCCATTTATTGTGGTGGCTGAGGTGTTACTGCCCTTTAAAAAAAAAAAAAAAATATATATATATATATATATATATATATATATATATATATATGTATATATATATATATATATATTTTTTTTTTATTGATTTTTCACAGGGAAAAAGGAAGAGAGTCAGAAACATCAATGAGTGAGAGACATTGATCAACCGCCTCCTGCACGCCCCCTACTGGGGATGTGCCTGTAACCAAGATACATGCCCTTGACCAGAATCGAATCTGGGACCCTTCAGTTTGCAGGCTGACGCTCTATCCACTGAGCCAAACCAGTTTTTTTAAGGTAGAGTAAAGAGGAAGGTCAGAAACTTCTTGTGCCATGGTGAATTTCTTTCAAATGTGGGAAGATGGAAGATATAAAGGACAACATGTTTTAAGAAAAATAGGAGAGCACTTATTTCTTTCTGGAAATGAAAATGTTCCTCTTTACTTTGGAATCATGATGTGCTTATAGCCACATAGTTTGACTCACTTCACAAACTTATGCTCCCCTGTCCAGGCCCCATAGGATGGCATTTGAGGTTTAGTACTGGAATTGAACCCAGTACTCTCCAGTCCTTGGGCCGAAGATCTATCCACTGAGCCCAACCAGCTAGGGCAACACCCCTCTTTTGAGCCCACTAGATTATAAGTTACCAGAGTTCTGATAGTCTCTCCAGCTCATACTTTATCCTCCATGGTGTTCTACACATAGTAGGCCCCAGTTGAAAGAATAAATATCATCTGTCCTTCAAATTTCCTTCAAAACATTTGGAAGCAATTCTTTTCTTTAGTCATTATGGTTTTTAGTTTTTATAACATTGTGATAAATTTATACACAATTTTATGTTTTCTTTCTGTATAAAACATTTTTTTTCCCTTATCTGAATTTGGCATACACATTTTTAATGGCTATGTGCCCATTTATTTGTTGTTGTAAATGACATTGTTAAATCACAAAAGCAAATAGTATTGGCCCTAACCGGTTTGGCTTAGTGGATAGAGCGTCGGCCTGTAGACTCAAGGGTCCCAGGTTTGATTCTATTCAAAGGCATGTACCTTGATTGCGGGCACATACCCAGTAGGGAGTGTGTAAGAGGCAGCTGATCGATGTTTCTCTCCTATTGATGTTTCTAACGCTATCCCTCTCCCTTCCTCTGTAAAAAACAATAAAATATTAAAAAAAGAAAATAGTATTGGCAACCACAGTAATTAATGGTTTTCTTTCTCCAGTGCCACAAAGTACACATCTTAAAATGTATGGCAACCAACTATTTTAAAGAATTACTACTCTCCATTTGCCAACCTTTCCCCCAATGCTTATTAATAAGAAGCAGCCATGATATTTAGTGTAAAGAATGGTAGTATTTTACATTTTTTACAAATCTCTTTGGATTAATTGAAGATAGATGGGTTTTTATATCTGCTTCTGTATTCAGTGTTTTGAGATATATTGTTTTGAAGTATTAAGAAAATTGAGCTGTACAAAGATTCATAGTGAATTATTTTGTAGAATGTTCCTTAATTTGGAGCTCATGTTTTCTCTTGATTAGTTTGAGATCATGCATTTTTTGGCAGTAATATCATAAAAGTGACGTACCCTTGTCAATGCATCATATTGACGGCAGTGCATCATTATGTCAATATGGCTTATTACTGGTGATGTTTTACCTTGATTGCTTAGTTAAGTTAGTGTCTGTCTATTTTATCTACTCTAACATAGTTACAAAAATTTTTTTTTCTTGTGATTAGAACTTTTAAGATTTATTTTCTTAACAACTTTCAGATATACAATACAGTATTATTAAACTATAGTCATCATTCTGTACCCAAATCTTAATTTATCTTATAATTGGAAATTTGTACCTTTTGACCAAGTTCACCTCCCACCCCACCCCTAACTCTACTTTAGGCAATCTGTTCTGTGTTTCATTGAATTTGTTTTTTTTTAGATTCCACATGTGAGATCATATAGTGTGTCTTTGTCTGACTGATTTCACATAGTATATTTCATGTATATGGATCTCATGGTCCATTCAGGTTGTTGCAAATGGTAGGGTTTTCTTCTTTTTTATGTTCTGAATTAGTGGCCAGGAGCACGGATTCGGGCACATTAAAAGGAAATTAATTAGAAGAAATATTTTAATATTGCTATTTGCCCTTTATCTGTAATAGAAGTGTCAACTAAATTCACAATCGACAATGACAGACCAAAACACATGCATGTGATTGGAGCTTTATATGTATCACGTATGTGTGAGTCAACTTTTATTTTTAAATTGCCAGTGTGCGTCATATATACTGGCCGACCTGCCGGTTGGTCACTTAGCCTTTTATATATATAGATAATATTCCAGTGTGTGTGTGTGCGTGTACACCACATCATCTTTACCCATTCATCAGTGAAGGGACATTTACGTTGTTTTTATGGCTTGGCCATTGTAAATAATGCTGCAGTGAACATGAGTGTGCAGCTATCCCTTTGAGATAGTGATTTTGTTTCTTTTGGATATATACACCCATAAATGGAATTGCTCAATCATATGATAATTCTATTTATAAATTAAATCTTTATTGTTCAGATTATTACAGTTGTTCCTCTTTTTTCCCCCCATAGTTCTTTTTCATCTGGTCCCCACCCACCCTCTACTCTTACCCGCCCCCCCCCACTGTCCTCATCCATAGGTGTACAATTTTTGTCCAGTCTCTTCTCACACTCACACTCCTTCCACTCCCTTTCTATGCCCCTGATTCTGTTATATTCACCAGTTTATTCTGTTCATTAAATTGTAAATTCACTTAATTTTTAGATGCACTTGTTGATAGATATATATTTGTTCATAATTTTTATCTTTACTTTTTTCTTCTTCCTTCTCTTCTTAAAGGATACCTATCAGTATTTCATATAATACTGGTTTTGGTGGTGATGAACTAACTCCTTTAGCTTTTTCTTATCTGTGAAACTCTTTATCTGATCTTCAATTCTGAATGTTTGTTTTGCTGGGTAGAGTAATCTTATAGTTTCTTGCTATTCATCAATTTTTAGTAATTAAAATTTATGAAGAATGTTGCCCCAAAGATTTAAAAAGGAATTTTTTTAAATATATCTTATTGATTTTTTTACAGAGAGGAAGAGAGAGAGATAGAAAGTCAGAAACATCGATGAGAGAGAGACATCAATCAGCTGCCTTCTGCACGCCCCACAGTGGAGATGTGCCCGCAAGCAAGGTACATGCCCCCGACCGGAATCGAACCTGGGACCTTTCAGTCTGCAGGCTGACGCTCTACCCACTGAACCAAACCGGTCTTGGCTAAAAAGGAATTTTAAGGCTTACTTATTCTTGCTCTGTTGTTAAAGACCACTTTTGTATTTCAAAATACTGCTTAAAACTATATTAGGTCCTTCTTCCTTTTATGTTTGTATTTCAAGGACCTTCTTAATTCAGATATATTTACCAGTAATAATGCCAGTTAGTAGTCTGAACTACATATGTATTACAGAACTTTGTTGATTCATTGATATGTATATGCATGGCATTAGACTATTTCCTAGTGAAGTTCTTACCATCTAACTTTAACTGACAAGAGTGATTTGTAGTTAACATGGATTATTTTCAAATGAGGGTGTCTAAATTTTTTTGAACTCTACTCTTGATTTTCTTAGCAGGTCATAGATAAAATAAA
Source organism: Lasiurus borealis (assembly GCA_004026805.1). Taxonomy (NCBI): domain Eukaryota; kingdom Metazoa; phylum Chordata; class Mammalia; order Chiroptera; family Vespertilionidae; genus Lasiurus; species Lasiurus borealis. The sequence continues at coordinate 90,463 of PVJN01002625.1, read as the reverse complement.
AGTTAAATTTTTACTTGGCTTCTTCTCAATTATAAATTTGGATTGATGAAGCCTGTGCCAGATGCTTCATGTAGTTTTGTGTTTAGATGATAGTTTGATAAATCGAGTCTCCTGGCTGGCCATTTGTTTCTTAGGGTTCTAAGCACTTAATGGTCCTTAGTGCCAGCATTGTATTTCTAAGAAGTACTGAAATTGATATTCAAGGTGCCACTCTATAGTTACATGAATTGTTATATTGAATGTTAACATGATAAAATAACCAAACTTATTTAAATCAGATTTAATTTCTAATCTCTTCTGCTTTTTGCCTATCACCCAGGAGTTTACTAAAATGAAAAGCTAAGTCCCTTTAAATGGCACTGTGATGATGCCTGGGATACTTTGGTGAAGACATATTAGTGTGATCACAGCAAAAGCAGCTCCAAGTGAGCTCCTGGGACTGTGTTGAGTGTTTCTAATAGGAGTCTGTGTGCCAGCCCTCTGGAACAGGAACTGAAGGAAGCTCCTGGGGTCTGGCAGGGAAATCATCCCCAAGTGTCTCCAGTTCTTTGAAGTTGACTTGCGGAGGGGAGAGAAGAAGCAACCACAGAGAGTGAAAAGAGGCCAGGGGGTGGATTTGTGTGGTTGTTTTTGGTTGGTAATCATGATACTTTTATCACAGGAATGTTGAGGACTCCAGTATTTCAAATGAAAGGATCTTCAAAGAAAATAAATATGAACAATTTCTCTGTAGCAAATAGAGCGAAACAGGGGTCAAAATAACATTTTTTAAAAAATTTAGAATGTTTTGTTATAAAAATTTGAAAGCAGTTGTCTTGATAGTCTTAAATAGTAATAGAATATTCAACAACTACTTTTAAAGAGCTGGTCCTATTGCAGATGCTTGGTATTCACTGATAAGCAAAAGTATGGATTCTGCTTTTATGAAGTTTACAGATAATCAAAATCAGAAATGTTTGATCATAAACTGAGGTACCATTATCTAGAAAAAGAACATCAGTCAGTGCTTCTGATAAAAGACCTTTATATGGACTGGGTGGACAGGACTTTCTTAGGGAAGGCTGCCCTGATCTCTGAAGGATGAGGAGGAGTTAACCAGGCATTGGGAAGGGCATTCCACATTGAGAGATCAGCATGTGCAAGCACTGTAGCAAGAGAGAATGTAGTGTATATGAAGAATTGAAATTAGACCAGTTAGATTAGTGATGCAGAGAATAAACATGAAGTGAGTTCAAAGGGTCAGACCTCGGAGGTGCTTGTCAGTCATGGTCTTTGGCATTGGGTCTTTGTTTCTTTTCATTTTTTAACACTTTATTGTAGAAAATTTCAGACATACAAAAAAGAAAGCGAGTATAGTAAACTCAGTGTACTCATCTTCCAGCCTTTTTATTCCCCAGGTTTCTTTTTTTAAATTTAATAAATATTTATTGTTCAGATTATTACAATTGTTCCTCTTCCCCCCCGCCCCCCATACCTCTCCTCTACCAGGTTCCCACTCTACCCCCTGCCCTTGCCTCCCTTTCATTGTCCTCATCTGTAGGTGTACAATTTTTGTCCAGTTTCTTCCCAAATTCTCCTCACCCCTTCCCCCTTAGAATTGTCAGTCCACTCCCTTTCTATGCCCCTAATTCTGTTATATTCACCATTTTTTTCTGTTCATCAGATTTTTAATTCACTTGATTTTTAAATATATTTTATTGATTTTTTTACAGAGAGGAAGGGAGAGGGATAGAGAGTTAGAAACATTGATGAGAGAAAGACATCGATCAGCTGCCTCATGCATGCCCCCTACTGGGGATGTGACTGCACCAAGGTACATGCCCTTGAGCGGTATCCAACCTGGGACCCTTCAGTGCACAGGCTGATGCTCTATTCACTAAGCCAAACAAGTTTCGGCAAATTCACTTGATTTTTAGATTCACTTATTGATAGACATCTATTTGTTGTTCATAATTTTTATCTTTATCTTTTCTTCTTCTTCCTCTTCTTAAGAAGTACCTTTCAGTATTTCCTATAATACTGGTTTGTTGTTGAACTCCTTTAGTTTTTTCTTATCTGTGAAGCTCTTTATCTGACCTTCAATTCTAAATGATAGCTTTGCTGGGTAGAGTAATCTTGGTTGTAGGTTCTTGCTATTCATCACTTTGAATATTTCTTGCCACTCCCTTCTGGCCTGCATAGTTTCTGTTGAGAAATCAGCTGACAATGGAATGGATGCTCCCTTGTAGGTAATGAACTGTTTTTCTCTTGCTGTTTTTAATACTCTCTTTTTGTCTTTTGCTCTTGGTATTTTAATTATGATGTGTCTTGGTGTGCTCCTCTCTGGATTCCTTTTATTTGGGGTTCTGTGTGCTTCCTGGACTTGTAAGTCTATTTCTTTCACCAGGTGGGGGAAGTTTTCAGTCATTATTTCTTCAAATAGGTTTTCAGTATCTTGCTATCTCTCTTCTTCTGGCACCTTATAATTCTGATGTTGGTACACTTGAAGTTGTCCCAGAGGCTCCTTATACTATCTTCAACTTTTTTGGATTCTTTTTTATTTTCCAGTTGAGTGTTTTCTACTTCTTTGTATTTCAAATCTTTGTCTTGATTCTTGCATTCCTCTAGTCTGCTGTTAGGTCTCTGTATAGTATTTTGTATTTCAGTCAGTGTATGTTTAATTTCTAGTTGTTTCTTTTTCATATCCTTGAGGATCTTGCTAAATGTATTGGCCTTTTCTAGGAAATTCTTAAAAAACCTTATAACCATGGTTTTGAACTCTATATCCATTTGTTTGTTTTCCTCCATTTTTTTTCGTTTGTGATCTGTTTCTGTTGTGGGACAACCCAGGTGGGACTCGAACCCACCCGAGAAAGATGACCACCAGACAGCCAATTGAAAAATTTAGGAAGCCTTTATTACGAACTCGAGTCCGGGCTCCCGGTTCCACTGACACAGCAGGGAAGCACAAGAGTCCCGAACCTCTGCAGCAAGTGCTTTTTATCCTCAGCACAGGAGGACTTGGCTAACTTTAATTGTCTAAGCATTACTCTTTATCTAAACTCTGATTAAGCAAGCAGCTTGGAATGCAGATGTCCTTCTTAGGGGTTTGTACAACCCTGTGGTTTCTCAGAGCTGGGTGTGCCTCAGGTACCTGGTGTTTGTGTACGAAACCCACCAGTTCCTGGTTTTACTGCTTCCGGGCCTGAGGTCACCCTGACCTTAATTCGACTCCTTATGGGGGGAATGCAGTCTGGTCCTTGCCCCTCCACATTTCTTTTTTAATATATATTTTTTTCTTTTAATTAAATCTTTATTATTCAGATTATTACATTTGTTTCTCTTTTCCCCCTCCATAGCAACCCTCCACCCAGCTCCTACCCTTCCTTCTACCCTTACCTCCCTCCCATTGACCTCATCCATAGGTGTATGATTTTTGTCCAGTCTCTCCCTGTACACTCCTCACCCTTTTCCCCCTGAGAATTATCAGTCTGCTCCCTTTCTGTGCTCCTGATTCTATTATATTCACCAGTTCATTCTGTTGATCAAATTTTTAATTCACTTAATTTTTAGATTCACTTGTTGATAGATATGTATTTGTTGTTCATAATTTTTTGTCTTTTATATTTTTCTTCTTCCTCTTCTAAAAGAGTACCTTTCAGCATTATATATAATACTGGTTTGGAGTTGATGAACTCCTTTAGTTTTTCTTATCTGTGAAGCTCTTTATCTGCCCTTCAATTCTGAATGATAGCTTTGCTGGATAGAGTATTCTTGGTTGTAGGTTTTTGCTATTCATCACGTTGAATATTTCTTGCCACTCCTGTCTGGCCTGCATAGAGAAATCAGCTGAAAATCATATGGGTGCTCCCTTGTAGGTAATTAATTGTTTTTCTCTTGCTGCTTTTAATATTCTCTCTTTGTCTTTTGCTCTTGGTATTTTAATTATGATGTACCTTGGTGTAGTCCTCTTTGGATTTCTTTTATATGGGGTTCTATGTGCTTCCTGGACTTGTAAGTCTATTTCTTTTACCAGATGTGGGAAGTTTTCAGTCATTATTTCTTTAAATAGGTTTTCAGTATCTTGCTCTTTCTCTTCCTCTGGCACCCCACAATTCTGATGTTGGTATGCTTGAAGCTGTCCCAGAGTCTCCTTACATTATCTTCACATTTTTTGATTCTTTTCTTGTTTTTCCAGTTGAGTGTTTTCTGATGGTTTATATTTCAAATTTTTGACTTGATTCTTGCCTTCCTCTAGTCTGCTGTTAGGTCTCTGTATAATATTTTTTCTTTCAGTCAGTGTATGTTTAATTTCTAGTTTGTCTCTAACTTTATCCAACTTTTCTAGGATTTTCTTGAAAAACCTTGTAAGTGTGGTTTTGAACTGTATATCCAGTCGTTTGTTTTCCTCCATTTCTTTTGTTTGTGATCCCTTCCCTTGCCTCGGCATTTTCACTATGCCAGGAGAACTTCTGTGTTGGATTCAGCCTTATGATACCAGACTTGCAAAACCTCAAAAGCCTCTCTGTTGAGCTTGGGATGGGTGGAGTCTCAGGTTTTAAGGGACCGCCTTGCCTTCCAGTCGGCCCCGCCCTCTGTAGCCCCATGACTGGATAATCGCTGGAGCGGTCCCTGTGTGCGCGTTCTCTCTTGCAGTGCCTCTAGACTGCTGCCCTTCTGGATCCCCTGTGCTCCGAGACCATATGAGTCTGGGTCCCCAGGGTTTTGCCCCAAACTGGGGTTTAGTGGAGTTAGAAGTGACACAGTTGGGAGGTCTGTCTCCCACCCACTTGTGAAAGCCAGCAGCACAATCAGCAGTCGGTCCTCTGCGTGCAGTGCCTTGCGTGCCACCAGACTTCTGATGCTTTGTGACTCCTCTAAATTTCCATGCACTTCTCCTTTTTCACAGTCCAAGCTCCCCCTGTATGGGTTTCGGCTGGATCTGGGGTTTAGTGGCGTAGGATAAGGGGTTCAGTGCCATTGAGAATCTTCGTCTCCCTCCCCCCAGAGAAAGCCAGCCACGTTCTCCGTCACCCGCTCTCTCCACGCGCACGTCTCCGCACCCCAGCTTTTTGCAGCTCCTCTGGGGCTCTCTGAACCCCTCTCTTTCCCTCTAGTTGTAGAATTTCCACTCAGCCAGCTTTCCTGTGGTTCTGGATGCTGTCTGTTCAGTCTTTTAGTTGTAGTTTTGAAATTGTTGTGCGAGACAGCAGTGTAGGTTTTTACCTATGCTGCCCTCTTGGATTCTCCCCTTAATATATATTTTATTGATTTTTTTTTACAGAGAGTAAGGGAGAGGGACAGAGAGTTAGAAATATCGATGAGAGAAATATTGATCAGCTGTCTCCTGCACGCCCCCTACTTGGAGTTCCCACAACCAAGGCACATGCTCCTGACCGGAATCGAACCTGGGACCCCCCTTCCCCCTTCCCCAGTCCACAGGCCGATGCTCTGTCCACTGAGCCAAACTGGTTTCAGCTATGATCTGTTTCTTTGTCTCTGCATTTTTGCTGCTTCCCTGAGTTGGTAGAGTAGCTTACTGTGCTAGTTGTCCTATATGGCCTAGTAGCTTCTCCTCCCCAGTTATATGAGGTGAACACTTTTGGTGCAACCCTTTGTGGATTGTGTGTACAGCCTTATTGTGGTTAAGCCTTGATTGTTGTTGGTATCACTGGGGGGAACTGACCTCTAGGCCAATTGGCTTTGAGTACCAGCTGTGTCTACACCGGGAGAACTTCTGTGCTGGAGTTAGCCTTATGAGACAAGACTTGCAAAATTGCAAAAGCCTCTGTGCTTGGCTTGGATGGGGCAGAGTAGACCTCTGCCTTTTGCAGCTCCCCTGAGTTTCTGTGCACTCTGAGGACCTGTTTGAGTCTGGGTCCCCAGGGTCTTGCCTGAAACTTGGGTTCAGTCCTGTCACAAGTGGAGTTCAGTGCAGTTGGGAGGTTCGGTCTTCATTCTGCTAGAGAAAGCCAATAGCACAATCAGCAGTCAATCCTCTCTGTGTGCACTCACGCATGCGCCTCCAGACCTGTGCCTTTCGCAGCTCCCTAAGTTTCTGTGCACTCCTCCTTTTTCCAGGAAGAGATCAGGATTAGTCTCTGTCTTTGGAGTCTCTCCCAGCTATTTGTTTGGTACTTCATAAGGTTCCTGAGAAGACCCTTTGAGCACCTGCCCAGCTCATAGCTAGGGTTATTCTTCTGTAGGAATTTAAAGTATCTTTTTACTATTCTGAGGTAGCATGTAACAAAGGATTTTAAATAGAAGATGAATCGTTTTAGATTAACCTGTTGTTTTTTTTCCTCAAAGAGGCCTTTCTTGGCTTTCTAATGTAGCTCTCCAAGTCATACATTGTCACACATACTCCTTCCTTTTCTTTCTAGCACCTATTATTGTCTGATATTACCTCATTTACCTGTTATATGACTCCCTTCCTTAAACACACTCCATGAGAGCAGTGGTTTCCTCCGTCTGGCTTTCCAGTGTAGCCCTAGTTTCTAGACAAGAGTCAGGCATATATACATTACCAAGAAATAGTGTTTGAGTGAATAAATGAATGTCAATATAATTCTATTTCATTTACCAGATAATTCACATTGTATGATTTAGTTTAAAATAATCACATAAGAAATTATGTGATTTCTTTGTCAACATATACGTTGTCTTATAATGAATATTAAAGTACACATTGAAATACATTATGATTTACAAAATAGACAAAACTGCCCAGCTGGTTTGACTTAATGGTTGAGTGTCAACTTATATCACTATTCAATTCCCAGTCAGGGGACATGCCTGGGTTTCGGGTTCCATCCCCAGTAGGGGGTGTGCAGGAGATAGCCAGTCAATAACTCTCATTGATATTTCTGTCTCACCCTCTCCCATCCTCTCTGAAATCAATAAAAACATATTTTTAAAAATAGACAAAATTTGCTTATGTGATAAGATATTTGAAATTTTTACCTTTGAATTTTAAAAAGCTGCTGGTTTATTTCATTATTTTTTTTAATGGAACCCTCACACACTTTTTTAAAAAAATATAATTTATTGATTTTTTACACAGAGGAAGGGAGAGAGAGAGAAAGTCAGAAACATCGATGAGAGAGAGACATCAATCAGCTACCTTCTGCATGCCCCACAGTGGAGATGTGCCCACAAGCAAGGTACATGCCCCCAACCAGAATCGAACCTGGGACCTCTCAGTCCACAAGCCGACGCTCTATTCACTGAGCCAAACCGGTCTCGGCATATTTCATATTTTTAGAGTAGTTTTGTTTCAGAATGATGAAAGATGACATTTCAGGATGCTTTTTTCAATTATCTTTCAGTAAATAGGGTGTGAGTAACCTTTAATTCTCACTAATAAAAAGTCAAGATGGAGACATTGATATTTATTTTTTCCTATTAGCTTTTGAAGCGTGGGACATACTTATAACAGTGCTTTTGATCAGTTGAAATGCAACTTGCAGATGAGGTAGAAATCATTTTGAAAGAAATTTGTAGGATTATACTTGTGTTCCTTGTAAATTTATACAGTGGTACCTCGAGATACGAGTGCCCTAACATACGAGATTTTTGAGATACGAGCCATTGAGCGAGCAATTTTTGCTTTGAAATACAAGCAACATTTGAGATAGGAGTAATCGCACGGATCAGCCGGCTGCACACAACCCACCAGTTTACCTCGACTCGAGCATCTCATAGTTTCCCACGCCTCAAGGTTACGGAACGAATTAAACTCGTATCTCGAGGTACCACTGTATTTCTATACTGTGTGTCCCTTCTGTATCCTGTATTCAACTAATGGTCCATTATAGGTTGTAACACAATAATCACTTGGCTTGAACCTTTTATGGGTAGAATTTACATATCGATTACCTGATATCTAGAAATTGTCAGTAGCAGGGTTTTTTTTTAGAAATTGTTATCAGTAAATATACAAGTATTTAAAAATGCATATTCTTAGTTTTCAGAAAGTTTCTACAGAAGGGAAACAACGGGTTGAACTGCTGTTGGAATTATTCAAAATGATGCAGGAGTTTTTTCTAAGCTAGAGAATAGAGGGGTTGAGCTTCTAGATGAGAGCAAAACTTAGTAACTTCATTTAAATTCAATTGTAGTTGCAGTGATTGACAAGGATAGTGTAAGAACTGTTATTGTTTCCTATTCCAGTCTTATTCTGTGACGTTTTACAATCATATAAAACATGTTTCTCCTTGAACGCATAATTATTTCATTGTGAGGATGATTATCGGGTAGGAATAACTTTTCTGGCATTTTAAAGATTGGTAGCTTACCCAGCCAGTGTGGCTCAACATAAATTGAGTGTTGACCTATGAACCAGAAGTCATGATTTGATTCCTGGTCAGGGAACATGCCCAGATTGTAAGCCCGATCCCCAGTGGGGAGTGTGCTAGAGGCAGCCAGTCAATGATTCTTATCATTGATGTTTTTCTCTCCCTCTCCCTTCCTTTCTGAAATCAATTATATATATATATATATTTTTTTTTTTAAAAAAAAGATTGATAGACTGATTTTGAACTGGACATGTGAAAGTTATAAGTGTGCAATTACTAAAAATACATGCTGATCAGAACTCTGACCTACCCGTGTTTAACACGTCTATTTTGGGCCCTCTTTTCCCACTGCCAAGACTCATCTCCCACAACTGTTGAGTTTGCTTCTGATTCTTAAATGACAAGCCTGCTTTCCTCCTTTCAATGGGCTAGAATAAGAATTCAGTTATTTTTCACCACTGTGGGTGGATAAGGACTTAAGTCTGCCCTTTTTGTTTTTATTTCCCTTTGATTATTTGCTACTTCTGCAGGTTTATTTTGTGTAGCTGCCTTCCTCTATTGCAGTGGTTCTCAACCTTTCTAATGCCGTGACCCTTTAATACAGTTCCTCATTTTGTGGTAATCCCCAACCATAAAATTATTTTCCTTTTCTTTTTTTTTATTTAATAAATCTTTATTGTTCAGATTATTACAATTGTTCTTTTTTCCCCCAAGATAGCTTCCCTCCATCCAGCTCCCACCACTCCCTCTTCCCTTACCCCTCCATTACCCTCATCCATACGTATATAATTTTTGTCCAGTCTCTCCCTACACCTCCCCTCATCCCTTTCCCCCTGAGAATTGTCAGTACACTCCCTTTCTGTGCTTCTGATTCTATTATATTCACCAGTTTATTCTGTTCATCAAATTTTAAATTCACTTAATTTTTAGATTCACTTGTTGATAGGTATGTATTTGTTGTTCATAAGTTTTTATCTTTTACCTTTTTCTTCTTCCTCTTCTTAAAGAGTACCTTTCAGTATTTCATATAATACTGGTTTGGTGTTGATGAACTCCTTTAGTTTTTTCTTATCTGTGAAGCTCTTTATCTGACCTTCAGTTCTGAATTATAGCTTTGCTGGGTAGAGTAACCTTGGTTGTAGGTTCCTGCTATTCATGGTGAATATTTCTTGCCACTCCCATCTGGTCTGCATAGTGACAATGGTATAGGTGCTCCTTTGTAGGTAATTAACTGTTTTTCTCTTGCTGCTTTTAATATTCTCTCTTTGTCTTTTGTTTGCTCTTGGTATTTTAATTATGATGTGTCTTGGTGTGGTCCTCTTTGGATTCCTTTTATTTGGGGTTCTGTGTGCTTCCTGGACTTGTAAGTCTGTTTCTTTCACCAGGTGTGGGAAGTTTTCAGTCATTATTTCTTTAACTAGGTTTTCATTATCTTGCTCTCTCTCTTCTGGCACCTTATAATTCTGATATTGGTACGCTTAAAGTTGTCCCAGAGGCTCCTTACACTATCTTCACATTTTTGGATTCTTTTTTCTTCTTGCTTTTCCAGTTGAGTGTTTTCTGCTTCTTTGTATTTCAAATCTTTGACTTGATTCTTGTGTTCCTCTAGTCTGCTGTTAGGTCTCTGTATATTTTTTTATTTCAATCAGTGTATGTTTAATTTCTAGTTCCTTTTTCATCTCCTCTTGGGTCTCGCTAAATTAATCCATCTTTTTTTAAAAAATATATTTTTATTGATTTTTTACAGAGAGGAAGAGAGAGGGATAGAGAGTTAGAAACATCGATGAGAGAGAGACATCGACCAGCTGCCTCCTGCATACTCCCCTCTGGGGATGTGCCCGCAACCAAGAAACATGCCCTTGACCGGAATTGAACCTGGGTCCTTTCAATCCGCAGGCCGACGCTCTATCCACTGAGCCAAACCAGTCTCAGCAATTCATCTTTTCTAGGAAGTTCTTGAAAAACCTTACAACCGTGGTTTTGAACTCTATATCCAGTCGTTTGTTTTTCTCCCATTTCTTTTGTTTGTGATCTGTTCTTTGTCTCTGCATTTTCACTGCTTCCCTGAATTGGTAGACTAGCTTTGTGTGTTAAGTGTTCTATATGGCCCAGTAGCTCCGCCTTCCCAGTTACCTGAGGTAGACTCTCTTGGTGCATCCCTTATGGACTGTGTGTACAACCTTGTTATAGTTAAACCTTGATTGTTGTTGGTATCACTGGGGGGAATTGACCTCCAGGCCAATTGGCTATGAAGATCAGCTATGGAGTCAGCCTTATTGTATAAGGCTTGCAAAATTGCAACAGCCTCAATGTTCAGCTTGGATGGGGAGGATTCTCAGGGCTGAGCAGACAGCCTCAGCTTTCCGTCAGCCCTGCCCTATGCAGCCCCTGGGTCTCAGTGTCCCTAGATAATTGCTGCAGCCCTCTCTGTGCACTTGCGCTCATGTGCCTCCAGACCTCTGCCTTTCTGGCTCCCCTGAGTTTCCGTGCACTCTGGTGACCAGTATGAGTCTTGGTCCTCAGGGTCTCGCCCTAAACTGGGGTTCAGAAGTGGATTTCAGTGCATTTGGGATGTTCTGTCTCCCTCCTGTTAGAGAAAGGCAGTGGCACAATCAGCTGTCAGCCCTCTCTGCCCCCTGCATACGTGCCTCCAGACCTCTGCCTTTTCACAGCTTCCCTAAGTTTCCGTGCACTCCTCCCTCCTCACAACAGTCCTGACTCCCCTCATATGAGTCTTGCCAAGAACTGGGGTTCAGTGCAGTCAGATATGGGGTTCAGGGCAGTCAGGAGTTTCTGTCTCCCTCCCACAAGAGGAAGCCAGCCAGGCACTCTGCCACCCGTCCTCTCCACGTGCATCTCTGTACCTTAGCTTTTTGCAGCTCCTCTGAGTCTCCGTGAGCCCCTCTCTTTCCTTCTAATTATAGAATTTCCACTCAGCCAGCTTTCCTGTGGATCTGGATAATGTCTGTTCAGTCTTTTAGTTGTAGTTTTGAAATTGTTCACCTATGCTGCTATCTTGGTTTCTCCACCATAAAATTATTTTTGTTGCTACTTCTTAACTGTAATTTTGCTACTGTTCTGAATTGTAATATAAATAAGTATGTTTTCCGATAGTCTCAGACGACCCTGCTAGCGGTTTCCAACCTGTGGGTCATGACCCACAAGTTGAGAACCGCTGCTGTAGAGCCTAAGACCATCGGAAAACACAGATATTTACATTACGACTCATAACTATAGTAAAATTACAGTCATGAAGTAGCAATGAAAATAATTTTATGGTTGGGGGTCACCACAACATGAGGAACTGTATTAAAGGTTCATGGCATTAGAAAGGTTGAGAACTACTGCTAGTGGAAGTGCTTATTGATTGCCAAAGGGACCGAAATATCCCTGTATCCTTCTTGAGGCTGAATATGTGGATCTGGAGGACTTCCAGACTCTGCTGGCTTAATACTGAGTGAACCTCAGTATGACTGCAAACAAGTAATGCAGCCTCACAGTTCATAAACCAACTATAAACATCTGTCAGCTTTGCGCTGCCCAGAAAAGTAGAGAGGAAGATAATATTCTTATTAGTTTGAGTGCTGTAATTAATTGTTACTGTATATACTGAGCATGTTTTGCAAATTTAAACCATGTGCTATAGAACTGAAGCTACATGTGTAATTTGCTCTTTTCAGATGCAGACTCCCAAGACTCATTGTGAGTGTTGGCTAATAATGCTGATAGTACTGTAGTAGTCAAATGAAGTCAAGGGTTTGTAAAGAACATGGTGCTAGAGTCAGGTCAGTAGTCAGGTCTGAGTTACCCTCTTTAAATCACATTTTCTTCACTTATAAAATAGAAATACATCCACCAGCATCATCTAATTTCTAGGATTATTTTGAGAATTAAGTTACATTATATTTACATGCATAACAAATATTTTGTCCAGCTGGTGTCGTTCAGTGGTTGAGTTTTGACCTATGAATCAGGAGGTCACCCTTCGATTCCCTCTCAGTGGTACATGCCTGTGTTGTGGGTGCGGTCCCCAGTGTGGGGCGTGCAGGAGGCAGCCAATCAATGATTCTCTCTCATCATCGATGTTTCTATCTCTCTCCCTCTCTCTTCCTCTCTGAAATGGATAAAAATATTTTAATACTTTAAAAAACAGACTTTATTTTTTAGAGTGGTTTTAGGTTCACAGCAAAATTGGGTGGAAAGTACAGTGAGTGCCCATATATCCTCTGCCTACACTCTATCATCATCCTCTGCCAGAGTGGGACATGTGTTAGAGTCAGTGACCCCACATGACACATCATTACCACCTAAAGTCCATAGTTTACATTAGGGCTCATTCTTGCTATTGTATATTTTATGAATTTTTTAAAAAGACTTTTTAGCCGAAACCGGTTTGGCTCAGTGGATAGAGCGTCAGCCTGTGGACTGAAAGGTCCCAGGTTCAATTCCGGTCAGAGGCATGTACCTTGGTTGCAGGCACATCCCCAGTAGGGGTCATACAAGAGGCAGCTGATCTATCTCTCTCTCTCATCAATGTTTCTAACTCTCTATCCTTCTCCCTTCCTCTCTGTAAAAAATCAATAAAATATATTTTTAAAAAAGATTTTTAAAGTATATTTTTATTGATTTCAGAGATGAAGGAAGAGGGAGAGATAGAAACATCAATAATGATAGAGAATCATTGATCGGCTGCCTCCTGCACACCCCCTACTGGGGATCGAACCCACAACATGGGCATGTACCCTTGACTGGAATTGAACCCAGGAACCTTCAGTCCGCAGGCTGGTACTCTATCCACTTGAGCCAAACTGGCGAGAGCTAAAAATATTTTTAATTTAATTTTAGAGAGAGAGGAAGAAAGAGAGAGAAACATCAATTGTCTGCCTCCTACACACCCCCTATCAGGGATTGAGCCTGAAATCTTGGCACATGCCTTGACAGTGAATCAAATCTCCAACCTTTTGGTGCATGGGATGATGTCCAACCAACTGAGCCACACCAGCCAAGGCCATTTTATGGATTTTGACAAATGTGTAATGACTCTATCTACCATTATAGTATTATATACAATAGTTTCACTTTCCTAAAAATCCTTTGGTCTTTGCCTATTCATCCCTCAACTCCTGGTAACCACTGACCTTTTTACTATCTCCATAGTTTTGCCTTTTTCAGAATGTCATATAGTTGGAATCAAACAGTATTTATGGCTTCTTTCACTTAGCAATATATATTTAAGGCCCCTTCCTCTATGTCTTTTCATGGCTTGATAATTCATTTCTTTTTCATGCTGACAATATTCATTGTCTGGATGTATCACAGTTTATTCTTTCACCTACTAAAGGACACTTTGCTTCTAATTCTGGCAATTATGAATAAAGCTGCTATAATGTTTATATGCAGGTTTTTGTGTGGACATAAGTTTTCAATTTCCTTTGGTAAATACTAAGGTGCATGATTATTGGATCATATGGTGAGAATATATTAATTTTGTAAGAAACTATAGTGACGTAATTGTTTTTGCATTCCCACCAACAATCAATAAGCATTCCTGTTCTTCACATCTTCCCCAGCATTTGGTGTTGTCAAAGTTCTGGATTTTGGCCATTCTGATAGATGTTTACTGGTACCTCATTCTTGTTTTAATTTGCAGTTCCCTAATGACATTGAAGCTGAGCATCTTTTCATATGCTTATTTGCCATCTGTATATTTACTTTGGTGAGGTGTCTGTTTAGATCTTTTACCCATTTATTAACCAGGCACTCATTTTCTTATTGTGAGTTTTAAGAGTTCTTTGTAAGTTTGTTATCAGATATGTCTTAAAAAAAATTTTTTTTTGCCTGGCCAGTGTTGCTCAGTGGTTGAGCAAGGTCATAGTTTGATTCCTGGTCAGGGCATAGGCCCGGGTTGCAGGCTTGATCCCCAATAGGGGGCATATAGGAGGCAGCTGATCAGTGATGTTTCTCTCTCACTGATATTTCTCTCTGTCTCCTTCCTCTCCCCCCTCCCCAAAATCAATAAAAACATTAAATACACACACACACACACACACACACACACACTCACTGGAGGCCCATGCACGAAATTCTTGCATGGGTGTAGGGGTGTGTGTGTGTGTCTGTGTGTGTCCCTCAACCCAGTCTGCACCCTCTCCAGTCTGGGACCCCCCTCTAGGGATGTCCGACTGACAGTTTAGGCCCAATCCGGGATCGAGCCTAAATGGGCAGTTGGATATCCCTCTCACAATCCAGTACTGCTGGTGCCCAACTGCTCACCTGCCTGATTGCCCCTAATCGCTTCTGTCTGCCAGCCTGATCACCCCCTAACCACTCCCCTGCCAGCCTGATCAATGCCTAACTGCCTTTCCCTGCTGGCCCGGTCACCCTTAACTTCCCTCCCTTGCCATCCAGGTCACCCTAATTGCCCTCCTCTCTTGGCCTGATTGCCCCTAACTGTCCCCCTCTGCGAGAGAGGGAAATATCAATTTGTTGTTCCACTTACCAATGCATTCATTGGTTGATGCTTATATGTACCCTTTCCAAGGACCAAACCCACAACCTTGGCATATTGGAATGATGCTCTAACCAACTGAGCTACCCAGCCAGGGCTACAAGTACCATTTTAAATAGCATAAAAAAGGAGGGCTTCCAGTTAAGTTGGTGTATTCATCTCCTCCCACAACCACATCAGAATTACAACTAACTACAGAACAATCATAATATAGAGCCATGCTGAAAAGTCCTGTAACTAAGGAAATATAGGAGTCTCAGCAAGACTGGTAGGAAGGGCAGGGACTTGGAGTGGGCTGGTCATACACCCATGTGTGGCAGTTAAAAATCAGAGGAGTTATCTTATCTGCAGAGTTACCCCCTGAGTAGCAAGGGGTCCTAGCTCCATACCAGGCTCCCCAGCTCAGGGTTCCAGTGCCAGGAAGAGAAATCTCCATAATTTCTGGGTGTGGAAACCTTTGGAGATTGTGGCTGAGTAAGATAGAAGTCTTTAGAATCTCCAGGGCCCATGAGTAGACTTACTTGGTCTCACTTGCTCTGAGCTTCTGTGTTAGGGCATATGCATATGGGGAGGAACTGACTTGTCTGTCTTTGAGGCAAGAGCTGGAAAGGCAACTTTCTCACCTACAAAAGTGCTGGCAGAAGCCATTGTTTGTTTGTTTGTTTCTGAGCCTGCTCTGGGGATTTGCTGACACCCCACCCAACTTTCCAGTCCACCTAAGCTGGTTCTGGTCACTTTTCCATACAAGCAGTCTGTCTTCTTGGCTCATGCTGTAGATTTTACAAAATGAGGAGACAGAGAACCATATCCCAGATAAGAGAATAGAACAAAACTCCAGAAAAATAACTAAACAAAATGGAGATAAGTGACCTACCAGATGCAGTGTTCAAAACATCATAAGGATGCTCAGTGAACTCAATGAAAACTTCAACAAAGAGATAAAAAACAAAAAAAAGAACCAGTCAGAAATTAAGAATACAGTAACTGAAGAATACACATCAGTGATTTAAAAGGTAAGGTAACAACCCAGCTGGATTGAACCAGGATATTACTGTTCAATTCCCAGTCAAATGTATGCCTGGTTGCAGGCTCAATCCCCAGTGGAGGGTGTTCAGAAGACAGCCAGTCAATGATTCTCTCTCATCATTGATGTTTCTCTCTCTTCCTCTTCATTCCTCTCTAAGATCAATAAAATATATCTATTTATATGTCTATAGCTATAGCTACATATGGAGAGATATATAAGTATAGATATATATTTAAAAGGTAAGGTAGCAGAAAATGTCCAATAAGAACAGTAAAAAGAAAAATAATTTAAAACAGGAGGATAATTTAAGGGGCCTTTGGAACAACACCAAGCATACTAACATTTGCTGAGAGAGAGCAAGGAATTGAAAACTTATTTGCAGAAACGACAGAAAATTTTTCTAATCTGATAAAGGAAATAGACATATAAGCCTAGAGAATCCCAAACAAGATGAACTCAAAGAAGCCTTTACCAAGACCCATAATTAAAATGCCAAAGGTTAAGTACAAAGAGAGAATATTGAAAGCATCAACTGAAAGGCAGTTACCTACAAGGAATCTCTCATAGACTGTCAGCTGATTTCTCAACAGAAACTTTGAGATCAGAATGTATTGGCCTGAAATATTCAAAATAATGAAAAGCAGGGACTTAAAAACAAGATAATGATACCTAGCAAAGCTATCATTTAGAATCAAAGGACAGAGAAAAACCTTCCCAGACAAGAAAAAGCTAAAGTTCATCACCACCAAACCAGTATTACAAGAAATTTTAAAAGGATTTCATTAAGAAGGAGAAAAAAGATAAAAAATATGAATAATAAAATGGCAATAACTACAAATCAGCATTACTTTAAATGTACAGTGGTACCTCGAGATATGAGTTTAATTTGTTCCGTAACCTTGAGGCGTGGGAAACTATGAGATGCTTGAGTCATGGTAAACTGTTGGGTCTGTGTGCAGCCGGCCGATTCACAAGATTACTCGTATCTCAACTGTTGCTCATATTTCAAAGCAAAAATTTCTCGCTCGAGGTCTCGTATCTCAAAAATCTCGTATGTTAGGGCACTCGTATCTCGAGGTACCACTGTAAATGGATTAAATGATCCCATCAAAAGACACTGAATGGGCCATAACTGGTTTGGCTCAGTGGATAGAGCATCGGCCTGGGGACTGAGGGGTCCCAGGTTCAATTCCGGTCAAGGGCATGTGCATTGGTTGCGGGCACATCCCCAGTGGGGGGTGTGCAGGAGGCGGCTGATCAACGACTCTCTCTCATCGATGTTTCTGGCTTTCTATTCCTTTCCCTTCCTCTCTGTGAAAAATCAATAAAATATCTTAAAAAAAAAGAAAAGACATTGAATGGGTGCATGGATAAGAAAATAAGACCCTTGTCCTAGCTGGGTGCTCATTTAATTAGAGCAACATCCCCTACACCAAAGGGTTGTAGGTTTGATTTCCAGTCAGGGGTCACATACCTAGGTTGTGGGTTCAATCCCTGCTTGGGACACTGGTTGCAGGAGGTAACCAATTGATATTTTGTTCACATTGATTTTCTTCCTTCCTTCCTTTCTTTCTGTCACTTATCTATCTATCTATATTTATCTATCTCTATGTCAAAAAAAAAAAAAGGCACAAAAAGAAAGGACCCTTACATATGCTGCCTACTTTAGCTTGAAACACACACACAGAGACTGAAAATAAAGAATGGAAAAAGATATTTCATGAAAATGAAAACAAAACAAAAAAGCTGGGGTAACAATACTTTTATCAGACAAAATAGACTTTAAAATAAAGGCTATAACTAGATAAAGAAGTACCCAGCAATTCCACTTATGGGTATTTATCCAAAGAAACCCAAATGCTAATTCAAAAAGACATATTCATCTATATGTTCATTGTAGCATGATTTACAATAGCCAAACAACTTAAGCACCTATCAATAGATGAATAGATAATGAAGAAGTAGTGTATACATACAATGGAATATGACTCACCAATAAAAAGTAATGAAATCTTGCCATCTAAAACAACATGGATGGACCCAGAGAGCCTTATGCTGAGTGAAATAAATCAGACCAGGAAAGAAATGCCATGTGATTTCACTTATATGTGGAATCTGGAAAACAAAATAAAACAAAAACAAACTAGATACAGAGAACATTTTGATGGTTGCTATCAGATGGAACTAGGGGAAGGGGTTAAGAAGGACAAATTGATAATTTCAAAGTAGTCATGGCATGTAAAGTATAGGATAGAGAATATAGTTCCATAACATTGTTACAACTATGGTGTTAGATGGGTACTAGATTTTCAGGGTAGTCACTTTGAGTCTGTTACTTTGTTATACACCTGAAACTAATATATTGTATGTCAACAGTAATAAAAAATTTTAAAAGTATTTAAAAAATAAAACAGCATCAAAAGACAAGACAGATTGGCAAACAACAGCTCATTTTTGTAAGTAAAGTTTTATTGAAATAGCATTGTTCATTGGTTTTTATATTGTATTGTCTATGACTGTTTCCCTGCTGCAGTGGCAGAGTTGAATAGTTGCGACATAGTGTAAAGAACACAAAGATGGCCCAGCTGGTGTGGCTCCGTGGTTGAGCTTCACCAGAAGGTCACAGTTTGATTCCTGGTCAGGACATCTGCCAGGTTGCAGGCTCAGTCCCCAGTGTGGGTCATGCAGAAGACAGCTGATCAATGATTCTCTCATCATTGATGTTTCTATCTCTGTCTCCCTCTCTATCTCTGAAATCAATAAAAATATATTTTTTAAAAAGAACACAAAGATGGAAATATTTACTGTCTGGCTCTTTACAGAAAATGTTTTCTGACTCCTCATATAGAAGAGCTATATGACCTCAAGATAGGGATTTCTTACATAAGAAAATAGAAAATACTAAACATGGAGAGGGGGATATGTCTTTTTCAAAATTAGTAACTTATATTCATCAAGAAATCGCCGAGACCAGTTTGGCTCAGTGAATAGAGCATTGGCCTGCAGACTAAAAGATCTAGTAAGTGTGCCAGAAGAGGCAAAAAGGGAGAAACAAATAGAGAAGGTGTTTAAGAAATAATAGCAAAAACTTCCCTAACCTAGTAAAGAGAAAAGTCACACAAGTTCAGGAGGCATAGAGAAGAGCTCCAAACCAGAAGAACCTAAACAGGCACACACCCAGACACATCATAATTAAAATGCCAAAAAGAATCTTAAAGGCAGCAAGAGAAAAGAAAATTGTTACCTACAAAGGAGTTCCCTTAAGGCTGACAACTGATTTCTCATCAGAAACTCTTCAGGCTAAAAGGGAATGGCATAAAGTACTCAATACAATAGTAATGGAAAGCAAGGATCTGAGACCAAGATTACTATATCCAGCAAGACTGTCATTCAAAATAGATGGTCAAATAAAGAGTTTCCCAGACAAAAAAACGGCTAAAGGAGTACATTGTCACGAAGCCAGCATTGTAGGAAATGCTAAAGGGATTGCTACAAGGAGAAGAAGAAAGAGAGAAACAGGCATACAGAATTAAAATGGCAATAAATAAATACCTATCAGTAATAACACTAATAAACAGATTAAATGCTCCAATCAAAAGGCATGGGGTAGGTGAATGGATACAAAACTATGACCCAACTGTATGTTGTCTACAAGAGACCCACTCAAAACAAAAGACACACACAGGATGAGAGTGAAGGGATGGAAAAAAATACCCATACAAATGGAAAAGAAAAATAAAAGCCGGAATAGCAATACTCATATCCTACACAATAGACTTTAAAATGAAGGCCACCACGAGATACAACAAAGGTAAATACATAATACTAAAAGGATTCATCCAAAAAGAGGATATAACTCTGGTAGACAAATATGCACCCAATATAGGAGCACCTAAATATATATTTTTAAAAAACTTCTAGAGGACTTTAACACCCTGCTGACTTCCCTGGGTAGATCTTCCAGACAAAAACTTAACAAGGAAACAGAGACTCTAAAGGACACACTGGATCAGATGGATTTAATTGACATTTATAGAACATTTCACCCCAACACAAAACATACATTCTTCTCAAGTGCACATGGATCATTTACAAAGATAGACCACATGTTAGGATACAAAACAAGTCACTACAAGTTTAAGAAGATTGAAATCATATCAAGCATCTTTTCAGATCACAGTGAAATGAAATTAGAAATCAACTACAGTAAAAAAAACACCCCAAAGCATTCAAACACATGGAGGCTAAATAGCATGTTATTAAACAATGAATGTGTTACCAACAAGAGCAAGAAAGAAATCACAGACTTCCTGGAAACAAATGAAAATGAACATACGACCCAAAATCTCTGGGACACAGCAAAAGCAGTCCTGAGAGGCATACTTTAAAAAAAGAAAAAGGAAAGGAAAGGGAAAGGGAAAAGAAAGGAAAAAATCAGCAATAAGGTATTTAACCCCACAACTTAAAGAACTAGAAAGAGAACAACAAGAAAAGTCCTGAGCAAGTAGAAGGAAGGTAAAACAATTAGAGCAGAAATAAATAACATAAAGACTTAAAAAAATACAATAAATAATGAAACCAAGAGCTGATTCTTTGAAAAGTTAAACAAAATTGATAAACCATTAGACTCATTAGGAAATCGCCGAGACCAGTTTGGCCCAGTAGATAGAGCATTGGCCTGCGGACTAAAAGATCCCAGGTTCAATTCCAGTCGGGGGTATGTACCTTGCTTGCGGGCACAACTCCAGTAGGGGGCATGCAGGAGGTGGCTGATCAATGTCTCTCATCGATGTTTCTCTCTCATCAATGTTTTTGACTTTCTATCCCTTTCCCTTCCTTTTTGTTAAAAAAAAAATCAATAAAATATATTTAAGAAGAAAAGAAAGAAAGAAAAAGAAACAGAGAGGACTCAAATAAATAAAATCTGAAATGAAAATAGAGGAGTAACTATTGACACCAGAGAAATACAAAGGATTGTAAGAAAATGCTATGAACTATATGCCAACAAGCTGGACAATGTGGATGAAATAGAAATATTTCTAAAAAAATACAACCTCCCAAAACGGAGTCAGGAAAAATAAAAAAACCTGAATAGGCCAAGGACAACTGACAAAACAGAAGCAGTAATAAAAATAAAAAACTCCCAGCAAACAAAAGCCGAGATCTGGATGGCTTCACAGGGGAGTTTTTACCAAACATTCAAAGAAGAATTAACACCGATACTCCTCACACTATCCCAAAAAAAATCCAAGAGGAAACTTCCAAGCTCTTTTTATGAGGCCAGTATTACCCTAATT
This sequence comes from Lasiurus borealis, assembly GCA_004026805.1. Classification (NCBI taxonomy): domain Eukaryota; kingdom Metazoa; phylum Chordata; class Mammalia; order Chiroptera; family Vespertilionidae; genus Lasiurus; species Lasiurus borealis. Next base: position 69,355 of record PVJN01002625.1, on the reverse strand, counting down.
CCAAAAAAACAGATAAAGACACTACAAAGAATTAAAGGCCAGTATTCCTGCTGAGCATAGATGCTAAAAATCCTCAACAAAATATTAGCAAATAGCATCCAGCAGTATATTAATGAGATCATATACCATGATCAAGTGGGATTTATTTCAGGGACGCAAGGGTGGTACATCATGTAAACAAATTGAAATGATCATATCAATAGATGCAGAAAGAATTTGACAAAATCCAACACCCATTTTTGATAAAAAACTCTCAGCAAAGTGGAAAGAGAAGGAGCACATCTCAACACGATAAAAGCCATATATGACAAATCTACAGCCAACATCACACTCAATGGGAAAAAACTAAAAACATTTCCCCTAAGAATAGGAACAACACAGGTATGTCCACTTTTACCACTCCTATTTGACATACTACTGGAAGTGCTAGCCATAGCAATCAGACAAGAAGAAGAAATAAAAGGCATCCAAATTGGAAAAGAATAAGTAAAACAGTCATTATTCACAGATGACATATTATTGAACATAAAAATCTCCAAAGACTCCATCAACAAACAACAAGACGCAATAAATTAATTTGGCAATGTAGTAGAATACAAAATTAACACCATAAATCTATCGCTTTTTTATACATCAATAATGAACTCACAGAAAGAGAAATTAAAAAAAAAATCCCATTTATCATTGCACCAAAAAAATTGAAATTTCTAGGAATAAACTTGACTAAGGAGGTCAAAGACCTCTACTCGGAAAACTACAGGATGTTGGAAAAAGAGATACAGGAAGACATAAATAAATGGAAGAATATACTAAGTTTATAGATTGGTAGAATCAACATCATTAAAATGTCCATACTAACCAAAGCAATCTATAGATTCAATGCAGTCCCCATTAAGATACCAACGGCAAGCCCTAGCTGGCTTGGCTCAGTGGATAGATTGTCAGCTTGCAGACTGAAGGGTCACTGTGAAGGGTATATGCCTGGATTGGCAGGCTCAATCCTCAGTAGGGAGCATGTAAGAGGCAGCCGATCAATGATTCTCATAATTAATATTTCTATCTCTCACTCTCCCTTCCTCTCTGATATCAATAACAATTTTTTTTTAAAGAGCTGTAAACGGTTTGGCTCAGTGAATAGAGCATTGGCCTGTGGACTGAAGGGTCCCAAGTTTAATTCCAGTCAAGGGCATGTACCTTGGTTGCAGGCACATCCCCAGTAGGGGGTATGGAGGAGGCAGCTGATGGATGTTTTTCTCTCACCGATGTTTCTAACTCTACCCGTCTCCCATCCTCGCTGCAAAAATTCAATAAAATATATTTAAAAATAAAAGAAATAAAAAAAGATACTAATGGCACATTTCACAGACCTAGAATAAACTACAAAAATTTATATGGAATAAAAAAAAAAGGCCCAAATAGCCGCAGCAATCCTGGGAAACAAAGTTGGAGGGATCACAATACCAGATAGCAAGCTATATTAAAAGCCACTGTTCTCAAAACTGCCTGGTACTGGCACAAGAACAGACATATAGATCAACTGAACCGAACAGAGAACCCAGAAATGGACCCAAGCCATTATGCTCAATTAATATTTGACAAAGGAAGCAAGAGCATACAATGGAGTCAAGAGAGTCTCTTCAATAAATTGGGAAAATTGGACAGATACATGCAAAAAGAAAGAATGAAAGGAGGGAGAGGGGAGGGAGGGAGGAGGAAAGGGAAGGGAAGGGAAGTTTGGTAGGCATATGTCATAGCAATATCTTTACTAATACAGCTTCTAGGGCAATGGAAACTAAAGAGAAAATAAACAAATGGGACTACATCAAAATAAAAAGCTGTACAGCAGAAGAAACAACAACACAACAAGAAAGCCCCACTGCGTGGGAGAATATATTTGCCAAAGTTATCTCTCATTAAGGGTTTAATCTCCAAAATTTACAGGGAATGCATACAATTTAGCAAAAGGAAGATTAAACAATCTAATTTTTTTAAAATGGGCAAAGTTCCTTAATAGGCACTTTTTAAAAGAGGATGTACAGAAAGTGAAGAGGCATATGAAAACATCTTCAAAGTCACCAATCATCCAAGAAATGCATCTCACACCTGTCAGAATGGCTATCATCAACAAATCAACAAACGACAAGTGCTGCTGAGGATGCGGAGAAAAAGGAATCCTTTGTGCACTGTTGGTGGGAATGCAGACTGGTGCAGCCACTTTGGAAGACAGTATGGAGTTTCCTCAAAAAATTAAAAATGGAACTCCAATTTGACCCAGTAATCCCACTTCTGGGAATATATCCCAAGAAACCAAAAACAGCAATCAGAAAGGATATATGCACCCCTATATGTTCATAGCAACACAACTTACAATAGCCTAAGTATCCATCAGCAGATGCGTGGATTAGAAAACTGTGTTACATCTCCACAATGAAGTACTACCTTGCTGTAAAAAAGAAGGAACTCTTAACCATCTGCAACAGCATAGATGGACCTGGAGAGTATTATGCTAAGCAAAATAAGCCAGTCGGAGGAAGATAAGTATCATATGATCTCACTCATTTGTGGACTGTACTGTACACCATAAACTGATGAACAAAAATATAGCCAGAGGGAAAAATATTTTAGAATATAATAGAAGTAATCCTGTTATTTGGAGATTTTTAGTATGTCCTACAACTTTTGTGATATATTATTTTGGTACAGTTTTGGTAATATATTTAAAATAGTTTTTCTTTAAAATTAATGTTAACTTCATGTAAGTGGCTAATTATTTTGTATCTACAATCTGGGAACAGATTTATTTTATATTTTTTAAAAAACAATTTTAAAAAAAGGTACTGGAGAATGAATGAAAAGACTAGTCTTTGAGAAAATATTTGCAATATAAAAACAAAATCTTTAAAGAACTACAAATCAGATAAAGATAACACAGTAGAACAATAGGCTCTAGACTTGATTGATCAAGGCCTTGATAGAAGAGGAAACCCAAATATCCAGAAAACATATTTAAAAAACTCAACCTCATTAAAAAAGCAATTCAAAGTGAACTCATATGAAATACCATTAAATACTCCCAGAGAGAATGCAAGTTTGCACAGTAATTATAGAGAACAATATGGAGGTTCCTCAAAAAATGTGGACTACCACATGATCCAGCAATCCCATTTCTGGGTATATCTGAGGGAAATGAAATCAGTATATCAAAGAGATATTTGCACCTGGCGTTTATTGCAGCATTATTATATTACTTTTTTAAATACGTTTTTATTGGTTTGAGAGAGAGGAAGGCAGAGGGAGAAAGAGAAACATTATAGGAGAGAGAAATATCAATTGGCTGCATCAATCCACTATCTCCCACACAACCCCCGGGGTTGAGCCTGAAACCTGGGCTTGTGCCCTGACTGGTGATCTTTCAGTTCACGGAATGATGCTCAACCAACTGAGGGACAGGGCTATTGAAGTATTATTTACTACTAGGGGCCCAGTGCACAAATCTGTCCACCTTGAAAGGAACTGTGGGTTGCAAGGCTACAGTGGGCAAAGGGGCAAGTCTTGGCTCATCCTCTGCACCCCCATCCAGCCTCTCCCACCATGGCCCCCAGTCTCCTGTCTGCTAACAGCCCTGCTTCCACTGCCACTGCTCCCACATGCTGACAGTGCCAGCCATGCTGACAGCACAGAGTCATTGGGGCCTGTGCCAGCAACGGATGCCAGCAGGGCTGGCGCCATCAGCGGGTATGAGTGGTAGCTGCTGCCTGGATCACCCCTCACGAGCAGGGCAGGGTGGAGAAGCCCTGAGGAGCGATCAGGGCTGGTGCCAGGCACTGGCAGTGGGTATGTGTGGGCTGGCACTGGCAGGAGGTTTGAGTGCTAGACAGGACAAGAGTGCACAGGAGCAAAGAATTTTCAGTAGCCACCAGAGGCCCTGATGACAGCAACCGGCACCCCACCTTGATCTGGTGCCCCTGCTCACCTGCTCCACCATCACACTGTGATTGATGCCTGCCATGTTCACTCTGCCAACGCCTACCATGGTCCATGCACGCCCCCTGGAAGTCTGCACACATCATAGTGACTGGTTGTTCAGTTGTTCCATCGTTTGGTCTATTTGCATGTTAGGGTTTTATATATATAGATAGCCAAGAAATAAAAACGGCTGAAGTGGAAAATCCAAGATGGCAGCATAGGTGAAAATCTAAAATGCTCTCTCCCACACAATTTCAAAACTACAACTAAAAGAACGGACACCATCCAGAACCACAGGAAAGTTGGCTGAGTGGAAATTCTACAACTAGAAGGAAAGAGAGGGGCTCACGGAGACTCAGAGGAGTGGCAAAAAGCTGAGGTACAGAGAGGCATGTGTGGAGAGAGTGGGCAGCGGAGTACCTGGCTGGCTTCCTCTGGCGGGAGGGAGACAAGACTCTCAACTGCATTTGAATGCCTTATTCTACGGCACTGAACCCCAGGTCCAGGCAAGACTCATACAGGGGGAGTCTGAACAGTGAAAAGGGAGGAGTGCCAAAAATTTAGGGGAGCTGCGAAAGGGCAGAGGTCTGGTGCGTACACGCCACTGTGCCCAGAAGATGGACTGCTGAGTGTGCCGCTGACTTTCTCGAGTGGGTGGGAGACAGAGCCTCCCAACTGCACCACTTCTGACTCCACTGAACCCCAGTTTCGGGCAAGACCCTGGGGACCCAGACTCATACAGGTCCTGGCGCGCAGGAGAGTTGGAAAGGCAGCAGTCTAAAGGCACGCGCACGTGCATGCACAGTAGACCGCTCCAGCGATTACCGAGAGACACTTGAGACCCAGAGGCCGCATAGGGCGGGGCTGACTGAAAGCCAAGGCGCTCTGAGATTCCACGCATCCAAGCCCAACGGAGACGCTTTTGCAGTTTTACAAGTCTTGTATCATAAGGCTGATTCCAGCATAGAAGTTCTCCCAGCATAGTGAAAAGGCAGAGACATAGGAACAGATCACAAACAAAAGAAATGGAGGAAAACAAATGACTGGATATAGAGTTCAAAACCACAGTTATAAGGTTTTTCAAGAATTTCCTAGAAAAGATGGATAAATTTAGCAACACCCAAGAGGAGATGAAAAAGGAACAACTAGAAATTAAACATACACTGACTGAAATAAAAAATATGATACAGAAACCTAACAACAGACTAGAGGAAGGCAAGAATCCAATAAAAAATTTGAAATATGAAGAAGCAGAAAACACTCAACTGGACAAGCAAGAAGAAAAAAGAATCCAAAAAGGTGAAGATAGTGTAAGAAGCTCTGGGACAGTTTCAAGCGTACCAACATCAGAATTGTGGGGGTGCCAGAAGAAGAGAGAGAGCAAGATACTGAAAACCTATTTAAAGAAATAATGACTGAAAACTTCCTCCACCTGGTGAAAGAAATAGACTTATAAGTCCAGGAAGTACACAGAACCCCAAATAAAAGGAATCCAAAGAGGACCACACCAAGACACATTATAGTAATTAAAATACCAAGAGCAAAAGACAAAGAATATTAAAAGCAGCAAGAGAAAAACAGTTCATTACCTACAAGGGAGCACCCATATGATTGTTAGCTGATTTCTCAACAGAAACTATGTAGGTCAGACGAGAGTGGCAAGAAATATTCAAAGTGATGAATAGCAAGAACCTACAACCAAGAATACTCTATCCAGCAAAGCTATCATTCAGAATTGAAGGGCAGATAAAGAGCTTCACAGATAAGAAAAAGCTAAAGGATTCATCAACTCCAAACCAGTATTTTATGAAATGCTGAAACGTACTCTTTAAGAAGAGAAAGAAGAAAAAGGTGAACATAAAAATTATGAACAACACATATCTATCAACAGGTGAATCTAAAAATTAAGTGAATTTAAAATTTGATGAACAGAATAAACTGGTGAATATAATAGAAGCACAGAAAGAGAGTGTACTGACAATTATCAGGGGGAGACTGGACAAAAAATCATACACCTATGGATGAGGTCAATGTGGGGGGAGGTAAGGGAGGGGTGGGAGTTGGGTGGAGGAGAGCTATGGAGGGAAAAAAAGAGAAACAAATGTAATAATCTAAACAATAAAGATTTAAAAATTACAAATAAATAAATAGAAAATGTCAAATGATCATTAAAAGAAAAAAGGATGCACTTCAGTATGTACTGAAGTGGGATGAACCTCATAATTTAAGTGAAAAAATAAGGTAGAGCCCTAGCTGATTTGGCTCAGTGGATAGAGTGTCAGCCTGTGGACTGAAAGGTCCCAGGTTCGATTCAAGTCAAGGACACATACCCAGGTTGCAGGCTCAATCCCAATGCAGTAAGCAGCTGATCAATGATTCTCTCTCATCTATGTTTCTCTCTCTCTCTCCCTCTCCTTTCCTCTCTGAAATGAATAAAAATATATTAAAAAATTTTTAAAAGCAAGGTAGAAATGGTGCATATTATGGATTACTACTTGGGTTAACAAAGAGGAAAGAAGAGAATAAGGATTTATACTCATGCATGCTAGAATATCTCAAGAAGTGTTCAGAAGAAGCACCTCTGGGACATCGGTGGGAGACAAGGTTGCGCAGTGTGTACTATTGAAAAAAATAGATCCTAGACACATACACCAGTGTACATGTAGAGCAATAGAGGCTTAATGCTGAAGGAGTTTAGAGATTATTTGGACCACCTCATTTTGAAACTGAAAAAGCTAGACAGAGAGATCTCCTCCTCCCTCAGCTTGTGTGGCTGATTGGTATAAGAGGCCGAGCTGGAACCCAAGTCTTCTGATTGCCTTTTCTATGAAGTAGATAGCACACAACTGTAGGTTAAACTTTGACATCTTGAATAAGATTGAACTGCAGTTAATGTTTTGATGCTACTTTGGAGACACAGTGCCTGCCTTTCTACGGTGTATTCCTATCATTCTAAGACTGTGTGGGAAAATAACGTAGTTAATGAGTATCTGGAATGCTGTTGCCGTGGCTTTGTTTTAATGACCTCCAGAAATGTGAGTGTTCTAAATATTTCATTCACTCCATTTGTCTTTTAGAAATTTCCTAAGGAATAATGCTTAGCATTCTTGGTCAATTACAAGTCTTATATGCTTGCTCTAAAATATTCACGTGATACACAAGGTTTTAAAGTGAAGTGCCTCCTCCTCAATGCTGCCAATTGTATTGTACGTGAATGCTTTTAGGTGGACATTATTCATTCTTAAATATATTTTTATTGACTTCAGAGAGAAAAGGAGAGAGAAGAAAGAAAGAGAAACATCAATGAGCTTGGCCGATGTAGCTCAGTAATTGAGCATCGACCTGTGAACCAGGAGGTTGAAGTTCGATTCCTAATCAGGGTATATGCCAGGTTTTGGTCTCGATTCCCAGTTTTGGGTGTGCAGGAGGCAGCCGATCAATGATTCTCTCTCATCATTGATGTTTTTATCTCTCTCTCACCCTTTCCTTTCCTCGCTGAAATCAATAAAATAAACATATTTTTTTAAGAAGAAACTTGTGATTCAGGCTTCTGAAACACAAGTGAGATTGCCATTTTCCTCCTCAAAACCAGGGAAGATTCCCAGTTGCCATAACTCTTTGGTACACTCACCATATGAACTTTTTTTCCCCAATCCTCACCTGAGGATATTTTTTCCATTGATTTTTAGAGAGAGTGGAAGGAAGGTATGTGCCCCAACTGAGGCCAGACATCAAATCTGCAACCGAGGTAAGCACCCTTGAATGGGGATTGAACCTACAACCCTTTGGTCTGCAGGCTAACGTTTTAACCACTGAACAACCATCCAGGGCACTATATGGACTTTTTTTTTAAGTAACAAATAACAGTTTTAATTGACCTATAGATGAAACTACTCCACAAGGCGAGTAAACATTTCCTCTCCTTAATGTTAGAGCCATATCCTGGACAGTATTCAGGAAGAAGGTTAATTTCATTATTTCACTTCATCTGTGGTATTAGAAAAACAAGGCATGATTATCAGTTTAGATGACATGCATGGCTGGCAGCTCAACCCAGTTCCTAATATTTTCTCTTTAGTTCCTCTACTTCGCTGATGTTCACTTTTATAGTATCTTCCTCGGACGTCCCTTTCAGCTCATTCCAGGCATCTCACTTGGCCGAGCCTTTGAGGTCTAACATCCCAGGCCGTTTTGTATTTTTGTCGCCCACAGGTGCTTGTTTGTAGCGGCTATAGATGAACAGCAGCATCTCATCGTTTGCTGGCTGGGTCTTGAGGTGCTTAACATCCTCAGCAGCTTTGTCAAACTCAGCCTGAGACATGCTGGCGGGTAGGTGCAAGGACTGAAGGAGCTGGTGGAGGTAGCGAGGAGCTAGGAGAAGTAACGCAAGACCTGTCTTCATATGGACTTTTTATACTGATCTCAATCTAATTTATCAGCCTCCTCTGTTTCCCTCTTCCTCCTTTCCATCATGCACCACATCATATCAAACTACATGAGTTTCTCAGCATCTCCTAGGTACTGTTTCTGCATCTCATTACTGTTGCATTGGCCTTTGCCCTTTTTGTCAGGGCTCCTCTATGCCCAGCTAAAATTTCCCTCTTGAAAGTGTTTGGGACCCTCTCAGTATCTTCTTTTCTCCACATTAGTCCTTATCAACATGATGTTGTGGTTTCTCAGGCCCTTCCTTAGTTCAAGGGCTAGAAAACTTTTTCTATAAAGGACCAGAGTAGACCTTTTTGGATTGTGGGCCACATAATATCTGTCACAACTGCTCAGCTTTGCCATTGTAGCCTGAAAGCAGCCACACACTGTAGGTAAATGAATGAATTTAGTTGTGTTTCAGTAAACATTATTCATGGGCACTGAAATTTGAATTACATATAAATTCACATGGCAAAAAATTTTTTAAGCTTTTTTTTCAGTCTTTTAAAAGACTATTCTTGGGTACTGGACTATACAAAAACAGGTGATAAGCTAGATTTGGTCTGTGGACCACAGTTTCCAGTCCTTGCTTTAGGCAGTGGGTTGTTCAAGGGCAAGCTTTATATATTTTTGTACATCTCTGCCCCCACACTCACTTCCATGCCTCTGTTCATTTCTTAGCAAATAATGACTGGACAGCAGTTGTTTATGGAATAAATGCTCAAGTAAGGAATTACCTAAAATATGGTAGTTTCTAAACAAATGTGAAAAATAGTAGAGCTTCATATTGAGAGTTGGTAATGTTTTTTATTTCTTTTGTTAATCCTTACCCGAGGATTTTTTTTTTTTTTTTTAGAGTGAGAGAGTGGAAGTGAGGGGAAGAGACAGAGAGAGAAATATCAATGTGATAGAGACACATCAAATGGTTGCCTGTTAGAGGAAAATCCAAGATGGCGGCATAGGTAAACATCTACACTGCTGCCTCGCACAACAGTTTCAAAACTACAACTAAAAGACAGACCAGACATCATCCAGAACCACAGGAAAGCTGACTGAGTGGAAATTCTATAACTAGAAGGAAAGAGAGGGGCTCATGGAGATCCAAAGGAGCTGCAAAAAGCTGAGGTACAGAGACGCTCGCATGGAGAGAGCGGGTGCCCGAGTACCTGGCTGGCTTTCTCTGGCAGGAGAGAGATGGAGACTCCCAACAGCATTGAACCCCTTATCCTATGGCACTGAATCCCAGGTCCAGGCGAGACTCATATGGAGGGAGTTTGGACTGTGAAAAGGGAGAAGTGCACGGAAATTTAGGGGAGTTGTGAAAGGGCAGAAATCTGGTGGCATGCACAGCACTGTGCACAGAAGACTGACTGCTGATTGTGCCTCTGGCTTTCACAAGTGGACGGGAGACAGAGCCTCCCAACTCTGCCACTTCTAACTCCACTAAACCCCAGTTTCGGGCAAAACCCTGGGGACTCAGACTCATATGGTCCCGGAGCACATGGGAGCCGGAAAGGCAATGGTCTAGAGGCACTGCATGAGCGCGAGTGCACAGGGACCGCTCCAGCAATTACCCAGTCACGTGAGACCCAGGGGCTGTGGAGGGTGGGGCTAACTGGAAGGCAAGGCAGTCCGTTAAACCCTGAGACTCCACCCCTCCCAAGCTCAACAGAGAGGCTTTTGCAGTTTTGCAAGTCTGGTATCATTTGGCTGAATCCAACACAGAAGTTCTCCCGGCATAGTGAAAATGTGGAGACAAAGGAAGGGATCACAAACAAAAGAAATGTAGGAAAACAAATGCCTGGATATAGAGTTCAAAAACACGCTTATAAAGTTTTTCAAGAATATCCTAGAAAAGATGGATAAATTTTAGCGAGACCCAAGAGGAGATGAAAAAGGACCAACTAGAGATGGAAAAGCACCAAGTAGAGATGGGAAAGGACCAACTAGAGATGGAAAAGGACCAACTAGAGATAAAAAAGAACCAACTAGAAATTAAACATACACTGACTGAAATAAAAAATATGATATAGAGACCTAACAACAGACTAGAGGAAGGTAAGAATCAAGTCAAAAATTTGAAATATAAAGAATCAGAAAACACTCAACTGGATAAGCAAGAAGGAAAAAGAATCCAAAAATGTGAAGATAATGTAAGGAGCCTGTGGGACAACTTCAAGTGTACCAACATCAGAATTGTGGGGGTGCCAGAAGAAGAGAGAGAGCAAGATACTGAAACCTATTTGAAGAAATAATGACTGAAAACTTCCCCCATCTGGTGAAAGAAATAGACTTACAAGTCCAGGAAACACACAGAACCCTATATAAAAGGAATCGAAAGAGGACTACACCAAGACACATCATAATTAAAATACCAAGAGCAAAATACAGAAAATATTAAAAGCACCAGGAGAAAAACAGTTCATTATCTACAAGGGAGCACCCATATGACTGTCAGCTGATTTCTCAACAGAAACTATGCAAGCCAGATGGGAGTGGCAAGAAATATTCAAAGTGATGAATAGCAAAAACCTACAACCAAGAATACTCTATCCAGCAAAACTATTGTTCAGAATTGAAGGGCTTCACAGATAAGAAAAAGCTAAAGGAGTTCATCAACTCCAAACCAGTATTTTATGAAATGCTGAAAGGTACTCTTAGAAGAGGAAGAAGAAAAAGGTAAAAGCCAAAAAATTATGAACAACAAATACATATCTATCAACAAGTGATTCTAAAAATTAAGTGAATTAAAAATTTGATCAACGAATAAACTGGTGAATATAATAGAATGGGGAGCACAGTAAGGGAATGAACTGATAATTCTCTGGGGGAAAAGGGATGAGGGGTATGCAGGGAGAGACCAGACAAAAATCATACATCTATGGGTGAGTTGAACGGGAGGGAGGTAAGGATAAAGCATCGGGTGGGAGCCGAGTGGAGGGGAGCTATGGAGGGGAAAAAAGAGAAACAAATGTAATAATCTGAATAATAAAGATCTAATTTAAAAATAAAATAGTTGCCTGCTATGCCCCAACTGTCACTGGGGATTGAGCCTGCATCTAAGGTACGTGCTCCTGTGTGGAATCCAACCTGGGACCCTTCAGTCTGAGGACTGATGCTCTATTCATTGAGCCAAACTGCTAGGGTTAGAAATCATTAATATACATACACACACACACACACACACACACACACACACAGTGGTACCTCGAGATACGAGTTTAATTTGTTCCGTAACCTTGAGGCATGGGAAACTATGAGACGCTCAAGTCAAGGTAAACTGGTGGGTCATGTGCAGCCGGCCGATCCGCGCAATTACTCCTATCTCAAATGTTGCTCGTATTTCAAAGCAAAAATTGCTCGCTCAATGGCTCGTATCTCAAAAATCTCATATGTTAGGGCACTCATATCTCGAGGTACCACTGTATATATGTTGATTAATTGATTTCAGAGAAACATGGAGAGGGGGAGAGAAATAGAAAAATCAATGAAGAGAGAGAGAATCATTGATTGCCTGCCTCCTGCACACACCTCACTAGGGACCAAACCCACAACCCAGGCATGTGCCCAGACCAGGAACCATGACCTCCTGGTTCATAGGTCAATGTTCAACCACTGATCTCACCAGCAGGCTGGTAGTCATTATATATATATGCATATATATATTAATAAACATTCTCAGGAAAGAGTGTTAAAATACAGAGGGGTGCCCCTCTATGTATATGACAACTCTGCCAGGAAAGATCTAGTAAATGAGCAAACACTGCATGTAGGAGTGGACATTGAAAAATGCTCCAAATCCTTGATTTGAATCAAAGGTTAGATTAAAATGCCACTTAGTCTGAAGAAAATAGTGTCGTGGCTTTTATCCAATGGCAGTTATGTTTTCAGAAAGTGTTTCATGTGGGTTTAGCTACATCAGGAACCCAGTCAGGCATGTAGACCGTGGTTTGAACCCACATCACAAATTATCTAAGGCTCACTTTCCTCATTTCTATAATGGTGAGAATTACATAACACCTGGCTTGCATGGTTGTTTGAAAAATAGAGAGTGCAGTAAAAATAGAATATGTAAAAAACCAGCACATGGCTTAAAGTGGGTACTAAATAAATACTCACTGCGGCTGTAATTATCCCTGGTATTAATCTGTTTTCTTTCAGTATTTATAAGAGTTGTTGAAGGGTTAAGGCTTATAGGAACACATTGGATGTTCCAGTTAGTTATATTCAAAGAGTGTGCTTTCAATCTTTGTTTTTATTTTTATATAACCTGCAAATTTGGTCAAGTTTACTGGTTTCTTTAGTCTTCTTTTTAGAAGTAAAAAAAGTCCTTGAATACCAGGCAATATAAAGTGTTATGTGTGCTTATTTTAATATTTAGACATTAATTTGAAAAGATAGAGCAGGACACTCTCATTTAGAAACCTAGTACTCCATATACTCCACACTCCATACCCTTGGACTCATACTTAAGGACAATATTTGTATGTTATTACCTTTCCATATTGCTCTTAAAATACCTTGTAAAAATTGTCAGAATATCTATTCACAGCACAGATACAGTGTTTCTTTGGACTAGGCAGGGAATTTCCTTTTTTGTTAAATAAACAACCTGATTAAAGTGAAGGGCTGTTTATAAGGAGTTTTGTAAACTGTTTATGTCTGCTTTTTCCTCCTTGTAGCAGTATTGAGCTCCTGTGTAGGAAAAAAAGTAGCTGGGGTAAAATGGCTTTAAAACTCTAGGAACTGAAACTACTAATGCTTGGCCCTCTGATAAGTCACTGATTTAATTTGAAAGGTTATTTCACCTCCTACTCAGCTTTACTCTTCTTTTAAATATAAGGTCATTGTGCATAAGAACTTGTGGCAGCTGTTCTGTAAAAAGAGGAAACTCTTATTTATCTAGAATCCAAGTAAGTATAATATTCATTATTATGTTGGTCTTATTTTTACGAAGGGACATACAAATTACTAGAAAGAGAGTCTGTAGAAGCAGTCTGCAGGGCATATCACAGATTTGATAGGGTGCAGCCCTGTGCCATCTGGGATACCAGAAGAGCTCTCTGGTGGTAATAGTAGGCCTGAGGGGCTGTCAACTGGGGACATTACATTGCTGGAAATGAGATCATGTTAGGTACATTACTGCACGCAATTTTCTGGGAATTAGTAATCTATCTAAGATGTATTATCATAGATAAATGAATTTTTAAGGAAAATATTTCCAGAACTTTAATAACATGGGATACCTGGAATAGATCTACCACTACTATACTCTTGGTGGTAGGAATGGAAACTTGCATGGCACCACGGGTAGGTAAGAGGAAATGGGGATAACTCTTTTAGTTAAAGCTCTGCAGATGCGCATATTCCCCCTGGTTCCTCTCATCCTGGAACAGTCTAAGACTGTTTTCCATATCTCATTCTCCTTCCCTCTTCTTAGCTCCAGTCCACATTTATGCTTGTAAGTATTCATTAGATATCTCATTTAACTATCAAATTCCTGTGTCCAGAGAACAGCCAGGACATGGGGAACTCTAGGAAGAAAGACTATGTATTATTATACAGCAAATCAATGTAGGACTAACCCCCTTTTCTACTTATGAAATCTTTTTTTAAAGTGTTATTTTATTGATTGATTGATTGATTACTGATTATTTATTTTTTTTTTTTTAGGGAGAGAGAAAAAGAAACATCGATATGAGAGAGAAATATCAACTGGTTGCTTCCTGTACACACTCTGACCAGGGACCAAACTAGTAACCTTTTGGTGTATGGGACAACGCTACAACCAACTGAGCCACCCTGCCAGGTCTCTTCTGGAATCTTTCTTGCAGATTAGATAGATAATGGTTTAACTGCCATTGTCTAAATTGTCTGTGGAGGAATTAAATACTTTTAAACTTGAATTAACAAACAATTATATTTGAGCTTATTTTTCTTTTGACGGAATTTTTTAAAATGTAAGATTGACTACAATTATTGGAGAGAATGGGTGTGACAATGATTCCCTTTTTCTTTTATGAAAATAATGTATTATTTTAGCTTTATAACTTAATATTATAAAACTAAGGATAGCCTTTTGGAAGGCTGCTCTTCTGAACAAGAAGAAGAAAGACTCTGAAGAAGAAAGTAACATTGACTATGTTAGCTTTTAAAGAATTTGAGATCTTAAAACTAGAATTACTTTATTGAGGTGAAGTTCACATAGCATAACATTACATATTTTAAAGTGAATAAGTCAGTGACATTTAGCAACCGCCATGTCTATTTAGTTTCAAAACACTTATCATTCCAAAATAAAACCCTGTACCCATTACTCCCCATTCTTTCTTTCCCCAGTCGCTGGCAACCACTAGTCTGCTTTCTGTCTATGGATTTGCCTGTTCTGCATATTTCATGTAAATGGAGTCATACGATATGTGACTTTTTGAGCCTGGCTTTCACTTAGCATAATGTTTTCAAAATTCATCCACCATATAGCATGAATCAGTACTTAATTCCTTTTTATGATTGAATATTATTCATTTTATATATATATATATATATATATATATATATATATATATATATATATATATATCACATTGTATTTATTCATTTATTTGAGTTATTTCTACTTTTTTGGCTATATATATATATATATATATATATATACACACACACACACACACACACACACACACACACATATATGGCTAATATGCAAAATGTCCCCTTGGGAGTTTGACCGGGGGACCATAAGTTTGATCACTCTCTATGACCTGTGCTGACCATCAAGGGGTGGCTATAAGTGTTTGGAGTACCTGTTTTTAGTTCTTCAGAGTTTTCTGTTATGAGAGGAATTGCTAGATCATATGATAATTTTATGTTTAACGTTTTGAAGAACCACCAAACTGTTTTCCACAATGAACTATTTTACATTCCTACCAGCAATGTACTTGGGTTCTAATTTCTCTACATTCTCTCAGTGCTTGTTATTTTTTAAAATGATAGCCATTCTAGTGGGTGTGAAGTGGTGTCTCACGGTGATTTTGCTTTGCGCTTCCCTAGTGCCTAATGATGTTGCATCTTTTCATGTGCCTGTTGGCTGTCTGTTTTCTTTGGATAAATGATGTTTGTCTTTTTGTTGTTGAGCTGTACGAGTTCTTTACATATTTTGGATATTTTACCCTTATCAGATAGATGACTTGCAAATACTTTCTTCCACTCTGTAGGTAGTCTTTTCACATTCTTAATAATGTCCCTTGATGCACAGAAGTTTTTAATTTTGATCAAGTTCTGTTTTCTCCTTTGTTGCTCATGCTTTTGGTATCATGTCTAAGATGAATAAAAAATCATGAAGTTTATCCCCACTTTAGAGTTTCAGCTCTTACATTTAAGTTGTTGGCTCTTTTTGTATATTATGAAGCAGGGGTCCATTGAAGGCTCCTATTTAAAAACAATTTCAGGCAACTATTTCTTGAATCTCTGGTTCAGCCTCCTCGCTTCCACTCTAGACTCTATCATGTCTACAAGGGTGACCCAGAAGACTTACAAGTTGTCCACCTCTGGCCAAGGGCCTTCAGCAGCCATAATTCAAGTGGGCCTGGCACCCGCATATGCTCCTTGGCCTTTTCCAAGGTGGGCAGCAGCTACCAGGCTGGCCTTGGTTCCATCATGAATCTAGGTTGGGAGAGCATCACAGCTCTCCAAGTGAACTAGAGTCTGCTGAGCCCTCTAAAGCTGGAGGTGGACTCCAACATCCAGGAGAAGGAGCAGATCAAGAGCTTCAACAAGTTTGCTTCCTTCTTTGATAAGGTATGGAGCCTGGCGCAGCAGAGTAAGATTTTGAGACCAAGTGGAACCTCCGGCAGCAGCAGAAGACAGCTTGCAGTAACACAAACAACATGTTTGAGAACTGTATCAACAATCTTAAGTGGCATTGGCTCAGGAGAAACTGAGGCTAGAGGCGGGGTTTGGTGACATGCAGTGGGTAGAGAACTTGAAGAATAAGTAGGAGGATGAGATTAGCAAGCACACAGAGATGGAGAATGAATTTGTCTTCATAAAGAAGAATGTGGATGTAGCTTATATAAATAAGTTAGAGCTCGAGTCCTGCCTGAAAGGGCTGACTGATAAGATCAACTTCAGGCAGCTGTGTAAGAGATTAGTTAGTTGTAGGCCCAGATCTTCAACATGTTTGTGGTACTGTCCATGGACAACAACTACTCCCTAGACCTATATGGCATCATTGCTGAGGTCAAAGCTCAGTAGAAGGAGATGGCTAATTGTAGCCATGCCAAGCTGAGACCATGTATTGGATCAAGTGTGAGGAGCTGGGAAGCACAAGCATGACAAAGACGGAGATTTTTCCTTTCCTTTCCTCTCCTTCCTCTTCCTCTTCCTCTTTCTCTTCCCTCCCTTTTTAATATATTTTTATTAATTTCAGAGAGGAAGGGAGAGGGAGAGCAAGATAGAAACATCAGTAATGAGAAAGAATTATTGATTGGCTGTCTTCTGCACGCCCCCTACTGGGGATTGAGCCCACAATCCGGGCATGTGCCCTTGACTGGAATTAAACCTGGGATCCTTCAGTCTGCGGGCCGATACTCTATCCACTGAGCCAAACTGGCTAGCGCAAGACTAAGATTTCGGAGATGAACCAGAACATCAGCCAACTCCAGGCTGAGACTGAGGGCCTCAAAAGTCAGGGGACTTCTCTGGAGGCTGCTATCACTGATGTTGATAAGCATGGCAAGCTGGCTGTCAAGGATGCTTAGGCCAAGGTGGCTAGCTGGAAGCCATTCTGAGTACTGGCAGGTACGTAAGTACCAGGAATACGTGGACATCAAGCTGGCCCTTGGCATGGATATTGCCACCTATACCAAGCTGTTGGACATTGAGAAGAACCAGCTGGAGTCTCGGATCCAGAGCATGAGTATCCATACCAACACCACCACTCGCTATCAGATGGGCTGAGCATGGCTTATTGGAACCTCAGCTATGGCCTGGGCTTCCAGGCCCACTTGGGCTTGGCAGGGATCCTGGCTCCTTCAGCCACAACAGCACCAGCTCCTTCAGGATGGTGGTTGTGAAGAAGATTGAGACCCTGATGGGAAGCTGGTGTCTGAGTCATTGGATGTCCTGCCCAAGTGACTGAATTCTGTGGCCCCCCTATCCTCCAAGCCTGGGAGAAAGGAGCTATGTAGGAAACAGTTCCTTGGGATAAGGTAGTTTACTGCTTGGGGGACCACCTCTTACCCATGCCCCCAACTAAAAGCCAAATCAAGTGTTTTTTTCCAAAATAAAGTCTCAGCTGGGTCTGCCAACCCTAAGAAAAAGTGATGATAATAAAATAAGATAGAAATTTCATGAAACCTCCATTACTTTTAATAATTCTTGATTAAACATACATACCAACCAAAAGCTTCTGTGGATTTTATTTTCTTTTAAATTATTTTGCATTGTATTAATCAAAACAGAAGTTACATCTATTTAAAAAATAGTACTTGTAAGTATAGCTTATTTTCACAGTCCATAGGCTATATATTGGTGGCTATATATGGATTCATGAATTTACTTCTTGTAATTCTGGTCCCCTTGGGTGTGCAGATTAGATTTTATAGAAGAGCATCAGAATATCTATGATGACAAGTAGTAAGGGCATTAAGGGTGAAGAAAAGAATAAAATTTCCAAGGCCTCATATTTGCAGAGACCCCAGGGAGGGGAGAGGAGATGACTGGAAGGTAGATAACTGGAAGTCAGTGGTGGAATCTGTAAAGGCTACAGAGGAAGTATTTTCTTTTAGGCAACAAAGATGACTGCAGAGTAGAAGTTAAGTGCTGAAGATGGACTAGAGTGAAGGGGTAGGTAAGGAATATGGTTTGCGATAAAGATGGAGGTTCAAAAGACATTATCAGAAAGTGACGATTTAGGGAGCATTTGGGGATTTCTTTAGTTTTAGAAATAATGCCAATCCAACTTTACTCCCAAATGAGTGCAGCTAACTTTGTTTAGCTTGTGTCCTTGAGAGGGTTAAGGAAGAGGGACTAGGGAAATTACAGATTTTATTTTAGCTGTGACTAAAATGCTGGTTAGGGGTAGGGATGTGGGGGGTACAGGGGGAGGTCAATGGGGGAAAAGGAGATATACTATATGTAATACTTTAAACAAGAAAGAATTTTAAACAAATGATTAAAATGCTGGTTAAGTTTGAATTAGTTAACTGAATTCTATATCAATATTTTTGTGTCTTTGTTTGCTTTGCTTTTCACTTAATAAAATTTCCTAGTAAAAAATTAGTTTTATCTCATCTGAAAGTATGATGAAAATAAATATTCTACTTTCCATGTAGATGAGATAATTAGGTTTTCAGTGCACACTTAGGGCCTAGGGTGGCACATTGTATGGGCCTGAGGCCATCCTAGCAGGAGCTAGGACACACAGAAGGGAAGGTTGGGACTATGGTACCAACCTCGGCTAAGGCCTTCTTTCCTTCTGGCCAGCCCTTCACAGCACTCACATGCTCATCATAGACAGTCTCTTTATTTTTTGTCAGATCTGCATTCAGTGGATTTTAGTAAAAGGAATGAAGAAGGGGATAGATGGAACAATTGACTGAATCCGAAGGGAAAGCAGGGGTAATGGCCATTGGTTTAGATGCCCTCTTGCTTTTACTAGGCAGATAGCCTACTTTTTTAAAGAGAAATGAAAGCTGCCTTGCAAGAAGTGATTTGGAGAGGTATAAACAAAGGGGGTCTTGGGTATTTTTACTTTTGTGGTGTTTAAACTCTGAGTTTGTATGAATGTCTTTGAGTTTTTAACCACCCATGTGACCTGTGTGATTTTCAGGTGCTACTGGTGAGCAGTAGTCGCCATCCAGACCGGTGGATTGTCCCTGGAGGAGGTATGGAGCCTGAAGAGGAGCCAAGCATGGCAGCAGTCCGGGAAGTCTGTGAGGAGGTATGCACCGAGAAAAAGAGCATGGTGTATCCTGTGATCGTGAACCTGTATGTCTGATAAACACACTAATGATCATAGAAATAAGGCATTTAACAGTTACCGTGTGCCTCCTGGACTAAAGAGATCAGGTTGTGACATCGTAGTGTTTATCAGGCACTGCTCTACGCAGGAAGGGTTCTCACAGAGTCACTGTATCTGCTTATACCAGACAGCCCGGGGATTTCCCGGAGATCTCTTCCAGTATGGCATCTCTTACCTGTGGCAGAAGATCAGGAATCAGATAGTTCATCAGAACGAAGAACTGAGAAGAACAGGCAGTCTTGGTATACACAGCTCATTCTCATTAGCCTTCGGATGACGAGTTGGCAGCCCTTGTTCTATGCTCTCTGGATCCTGGCTGTCAAGTAGTGGCTAAAGCAACAATTTTGTTAGCCAGAAGCTGTTAATGGTGCAGCTTGAGAAATAACAGTATCTTCTTTATTTTATTTTAGTCAGATGATATTCAATGTACCTGCTTTGAGTTTCTGAGCCATGCCCTGTATATCTAACGAGATACTCTAAAATAAATAGTCAGAAGTAAAGTCTTAGACCCTTAATCCCCTACTTCAGTTAAGTTGGAGAAACTGAGATTGCAATTCAAAACCAGGAGGAAGGAACTAATGTTTCTCCATCGTCTCTTGTGGCAACACCATCCTCTGCTCTGCTTATGTTATCTCAGTTAGATTCCTATTGGGTGGTATAAGTTGCATCACATCCATTTACTTCCCCTCATCACATAGTGTTTTAGATCCATTTCCTTGTTCCACAGGATATGTAATACTGATTCTAAGAACATATAAAATAGCACTTGGAACAGGTCTAAATTCTATATTTCTTTTGCCTTAATCTGAAATTTACTTCTTTCATCAAGTCTTTGTGATTCCACCCAGTAGATTTGTTCTTCCTGTGTGTCCATTGCAATCTGTACTTCTAGCATCATGGTGTCTGTCATCTTTTATTAGTACTACTTGCTTGTCTTCTGTGATAGAATTAATGCTCTATGGAGTCAAGATACATTCTCTCTTGCTCACTGTTGAATCCCCAGGGCTTAACACACAGCAAGTGCTTAAGGAAATATAATTTTCTTGCCCTGGCTGGCGTGCTCAGTAATTAGAGCACTGGCCTACTCATCGGAGGTTTGTGAGTTTGATTCTCTGTCAAGGTCACATACCTGAGTTGCAGGTCTGATCCCTACCTCAGGTCGAGGTGTGTGGGAGGCAAGCAATTGATGTGTTCCTTTCACATTGAGATTACTCTCTTTCTCTTTCTCTCGACATTCCTCCCCCCTTCCACTCTCTCTAAAAATCAATGGAAAAAATATCCTCACTGATTGGGTGAGGATTAAAAAAAAAAAGAAAATATAATTTTGTATTTTACAGTTATTACAGGTATTACTGTTATTGAAGTGACAACTGGAGCAGCCACATAAATGCATTTCCAGGTTGTTAGGAGTAAATGTATCTACCAGTCCTTCAGTTAAATGAGGAAGAAAATAACAGTGTTGTAGCACCTGCCCAGCCAGGCTGTGCAGAAATGAAAGCATAGGCCACCATGCACAGGCAGGGCTTGCTCATGGTGGGCAGATTACAGTGGGAATGTCTGTAGCTCAAGCAGCCTGAGACCCAGTCCCTCCCTTCCACTATGAAGGAGCTGCCTCCTCAGTCTCTTGGCTCCTGCTTGCCACTTTTTGTTTTGTATTTTTCCTCCCTGTGCACTACTCATCTGTCAGTTGATTCTGTGTCTCTCACTTTCAGTCTTCCCGAGAAAGGATCTGATTGGTGTTAACTAGTTAACGACTGTTGGGCAGAGCTGCCAGGCCATCTCATCAGCCTCTGCCCATTTTGAAGATGTCTGCTGTACCTTTGCCCAGTTGCTTGTTTCTACTAGAGGTCCAGTGCAAGAATTTGTGCACGGATGGGGTCCAGGCCAGCTGGGGGGAGGGGACGTGGGCATTGGTTGGCCAGCCCTGCCCCCTGATCAAACTCCCAGTTGAAGGGATAATTTGCATTTTAGCCTTTTATTATATAGGATTCCTCTAGCTGTGCTAAGAGTAGCAAGTTCATGTGCTATACAAGCATAACAACCTGTTCTTAGGTGCTATCTACAGCAGCTTTCTCAGAGGCCCTGTATATATAGTGAAAAGATATTTACTAACACAGGAAAATGTTTATGACCCATTCCTAAGTGACCAAAGGAGGCTACAAAACAGCATATATGGCATGAAACCATATAATGGGGAAGAAATGTGTATGTAACCATTTGTGTAAAAAGAATGGAAATCCAGCCAAGACCGGTTTGGCTCAGTGGATAGAGCGTTGGCTTGCAGACTGAAAGGTCCCAGGTTCGATTCCGGTTGGGGGCATGTACCTTGCTTGCGGGCACATCTCCACTGTGGGGCGTGCAGGAGGCGGCTGATCGATGTCTCTCTCTCATCGATGTTTCTGACTTTCTACCTCTCTCCTTTCTTCTCTGTAAAAAATCAATAAAATATATTAAAAAAATAGAATAGAAATCATGCTTATAGCCGAAACTGGTTTGGCTCAGTAGATAGAGCGTTGTCCTGCTGACTGAAAGGTCCCAGGTTCGATTCCGGTCAAGGGCACGTACCTTGGTTGCGGGCACATCTCCAGTGTGGGGCATGCAGGAGGCAGCTGATCGATGTCTCTCTCTCATTGATGTTTCTAACTCTCTGTCCCTCTCCCTTCCTCTCTGTAAAAAATCAATCAAATATATTTTAAAATGAAAGAAAGAAATCCTGCTTATACATTTATTATATGCTAATCTCTGTTTCAGCATTTTGCATATATTGCCTCACTTAATGCTTACCAGCCCTTATCAGGTAGGAATTGTTTTTATTTACACTTTACAGATGAGGAAAAACTTAGGGTCAGTGAGATTAAATAGTTGTCCACACAAATTGTGCCCAGCTGTGTGTGCTCAAGTGCTTCAGGTAAGATCATCTAGAGCAGTGGTTCTCAACGTTCCTAAGGCCGCGACCCTTGCATACAGTTCTTCATGTGGTGGTGATCCCCAACCATGAAATTTTGCTACTGTTATGCATCGTGATGTAAATATCTGCATTTTCCGATGGTCTTAGGCGACCCCTGTGAAAGGGTGGCTCAACCGTCGCGATCCACAGGTTGAGAACCACTGATCTAGAGTATCTCGTCCCATACCCACACTCCTAACGCTGTGCTCCTTGAAAGAATGTTCACCCATATGTTCACAGTGGTTATCTTTGGGTTAGTTCATAGATTATCAAGTTTTTCTGCATTGAACATATATTTACTCTGTTACTAGAAAGTTGTCTGTATGAACAGGAGTGGACTGCGATTATCAAGTAGTTGATCTTCGCACTGTCAGACCTAAGTACCATTAAACTCAACCTGTTCTAAGCTTTGTTCACCCAGCTGAAGTTTCAGCATAGTGGCTGAACTTCCAAAACAGATAAATCTGTAGAACTTGAAACATTAGCAATCACATCAAAGACCTAAAATGTTTCCTTTTATAAACTCGCCTCCACTTACTCAGTTGCTTATAGTCAAAATCCTATTATAGTGACCCTCAAAGGATTAAAGGGAAAGGCTTTCTCCCAGAGCCAGGCCAGGACCTTGGCAGCGTGCATCTGTAGCCCAGAACTGCAAAGGCTTGCAGGACCCTACATGTGGCACTCTTTCTGTAATAAAAAAGAAAAGCACCTCTTTGTGTGGTTTTCAGAGCTATTCTTTCTTGTTGATTCAGTGGGAAAGGTAAAACTGTTGGCTGACAGGGTAAAAAGAGAGAAGCTGTGTCTGCAGCTGTTCTGTCTTCTGTTCGTGTCACATTTTCATTTCTTTTATCCAGTCTCACCTCAGCCAAATCAAGAGCATTATTACAAAAATATAAGACATCTGAAAACTGAAACAGAAGGAGAAAATTATGTGCGTACCTCCAACTGCATTCTCTTTTGACATTTCCTTTTGTTTGCTGCTTCATGTCTGGACAAGGCCACAGAACCACTTCTAGAATATAAACTAAAAGGGATTTGTAGGTAGCCTGATAATTAACCTGTGACATAGGCCTGTTCTCTGACTTCCTCACTTGTGTCCTAATATCACACTTCTCTGCCTCTGCGCTGGCTCTTACCACTTATTCCTCTACCATTAAAACATACCATCTTAGAAATTTCTCAGTGTAGTGATGTGTCCTTAGATTTCCTTGTACTTTGATGCCCTCCCTCAAGTTGTTGATACACTGTCTTACATACAGTAAAACTATTACAGCAAGTTTGACTTAATTCACCTTCATTTTTGAATGTCTGGATGTCTCAAGAGTTCAGAGCTGCTTCATAATTCTCTCTAACTTTACTAATCTTATATTAGCCTATCAAGAATTTATTGTAACTCTTTTTTTTTGTTTGTTAATCCTCACCTGAGGATATTTTTCCATTGATTTTTAGAGTGGAAGGGGGGCGGGGAGAGAAACACTGACTGGGGCCTGGGGATCGAGCCTGCAGCTGAGGTACATGCCCTGGACCAGAATCAAACTTGTGATCCTTAAGTCCAAGGGCTGATACTCTAACCACTGAGAAAACCAGCCAGAGCTTGTAACCCTTCTTGATCTCATTTGTATTTTCATCTAAGAACATGGAAAACTCCATAGTGAACTTTATTTTTAAAATCTGTGCTTCTTATCCCAGTTCCTGTACTTTGTGTTCCTGTTCCTGAAAATAAATGGTTATACTCTCTCTCTAATATGTATCATAACAACCAGAAATCTCTCAAAATGTCTCTAATTACGGAAGCAGTTTTTCCTGTCTCTTGTTATACAAAAGTAAAGTATTTAAAAAGCCTGTGACTACTTGGGAATAGTTTAAGGTACAATTTTATTAACCTTTTTTAGCTCAAAAGTATTTGACTATTTGAAGTGGAGAAAAAAAGTGAAGGCTTTGTATGACTGTGTTATATTTTCAACTTTACAATCTGAACAATTGTGAATGGAAGGTGAGGCTAAGGTATCACAGAATTTATTTGGAAAATAACATGATTTTTTTAAAAATCCAGAACTTTAATCACAAAATATATCTCATAATATATTAAGAGTATTTTCAACCATTTCAACATGATAAAATAGGGGGAAGTAATGTTGTAGACCATGGGCCTCCAGCTCATAAGCTTGTAGGGAAGGGCAGGCTGGTGACAGTGGTGTGTCTCTGACAAAGTGGGGAAGAGTCTGCCCTGATCATACAGAAGTGGAACCTGATCAGGCTCAGCCAGTAGTTGTCATGTGGCTGTTAAGGCCTTATGTGGCTCTGATGTTTCAAGAGAAACTTGAAAGCTGGATTCTCATGTGAGATACCCTGATCTTTCAATGTAGGTGACTAATTTTACAAAGATTGTTAATTAACATAACCAAGTTTGCATATGGGTAAAAAGAAACAGCAATGGTAGTATTAAAAGACCCATAATGAAAACAACCAAGAGAAATGTTCTTAATTAGGTGAGTAAGCTGAGTTCCAGGTTTTTATTTTGATCTGCAAACTAAGCTCCAGCTTCTTGGAAGAACAGAATTTGCTTTTAGATTCTTAAATAAGTTCAAGCTAATAAACATTTTTAACATGCAGAATATTTCACTGTTTAATGGGGTGTTAATATGAGAAAATATATCCAGATATAAATTGCTACAACTCAAAAAAGATCACAAATTAACCCCATTGGTTTGTTGAAAAGCAGGCTTTATTTAGATAGCATTCTCTGAATTTCCATTTAATTTTTAATGAATTTTAAATCACATAAATATGAATATTAGCAATAATGTACATGTATGGCTATTTGTACCATAGATTTGAATTAAAAGAAGTACAAAAATAGGAAAAAAAAATTTCTAATTTCCTATATGTTTGAAATTGTTCAAAGTAAAAAGTTGGGCAGAAAGTAGCCATAAATATCTATCATGTGTCAAATATATTCAAGATCTTGAGGCAGAAACTATGAAGTACAACAATATGTTGAACACTACTTTACCTAAGATAAATTGTGTTTTTGTAAGTACTACCATGTCTTTATTTTTATTTGGTAAGAAGATGTAGTTTTAACTCCTTTAGTGACCACATTATAAAGTGTAACAATTATGTCTTTTAATATCTACACTAATAAAAGAGGAATATGCAAATTGACCATACCTCCATGACTCACAGTAGCCAATCAGGCATGACTATGCAAATTAACCCAACAAAGATGGTGGATTAATTTGCATATGCAGGCACAGAGTGAAGACTGAAGAGGCTCGGCTTCTCCACTGCGGCTGGAACAAAGAAGCCAAGCCTTGCTGTGGCCAGAGCAGAGAAGCCTGGCTTTGAGCCTTGGCTTATCCGCTGTGGCTGGAGCGAAGGCCTGGGTCCTAGGTGCCAGAGAAAAACTGAAGCCGGCAGCCAGGGGAAAGGAAGCCTATTGCCCGAATCTTTGTGCACTGGGCCTCTAGTATCATATATAACTAAAGGCCCAGTCCACGAAATTCATGCACAGGGGATGGGGGTGTGGGGAGGGTGATTATCCTTCACCCAGCCTGCTCCCTCTCCAATCTGGAACCCTTTGGGGGATGTCCGACTGCCCTCTCACAATCCAGGACTGTTGGCTCCCAATTGCTCGTTTGCCTGCCTTCCTGATCACCCCCTAACCACTCCCCTGCCAGCCTGATTGATGCCTACCTGCTCCCCTGCCAGCCTATTTGCCCCTAACTGCCCTACACTGTGGGCCTGGTCACCCCTAATTGCCCTTCCCTGCAGGCCTGGGTCCCCCCCCACCAACTGCCCTTCCCTACAGCCCGGTCACCCTCAACTTCCCTCCTCTGCTGGCTTGATAAACCCTAACTGACCTCCCCTGCAGGCTTGATCACCCCCAATTGCCTTCCCTTGCAGTCCTGGTCCCTCCCAATTGCCCTCCCCTGCTGGCCTGATCGCCCACAATTGCCCTCCCTTGCAGGCCTGGTTGCTGCCAATTTCCCTCCCCTGCTGGCCATCTTGTGGTGGCCATCTTGTGTCCACATGGGGGCAGGATCTTTTGACATGGGGACATTCATCTTGTGGGTTGGAGTGATGGTCAATCTGCATATTACTATTTTATTAAATAGGAAAGGCCTGGTGCATGGGTGGGCGCCAGCTGTTTTGCCCTGACAGGTGTTCTGAATCAGGGTGGGTGTTCCCTTGGGGTGTGAGGTGGCCTGGGTGAGGGGCCTATGTTGGTTTTCAGGCTGGCCATGCCCCCCAGCAACCCAAGTGGAGACCCTGGTATCTGGGATTTATTTATCTCCTACAATTGAAACTTTGTAGCCTGGAGCAGAGCCAAGCCTTCTGCTGCACAGCCATTGAAACTTTGTTGCCTTAAGCGGAGGCCTGGGCACTTAGCTTTCTCCATTGCTAAGGGCAACCCAAGCCTCCCTCCTGCTCTCTCTGTGGCTGTAGCCATCTTGGTTGGGTTAATTTGCATAATTGTTTTGATCGGCTGGTGGGTGTAGCAGAGGTACGGTCTATTTGCATATTGCTCTTTTATTACATAGAATGACTAGAGGCCTGGTGCATGAAATTCATTTAGGTAAGGTCCCTAAGCCTGACTGGTGATCAGGGCCAATCTGTGGGCGATTGGGGGACCCCCACTGGCACCTGCCTTGGCCAGCCTGGGACCTGCGATCTGGGGACAGCTCCTGCATTGAGCGTCTGACCCCTGGTAATCAGTGTGCATCATAGCAACTGGTCATTCTGCTGGTCATTTTGCCCTTTGGTCAATTTGCATATTAGGCTTATATTATATAGGATCTTATTCTGATGATTTATTCTTTTAATACTTTAATGGGGAATAGGATTTAAAACTTCAGGAAAGCCTTTGTTCACCTAGCTTAAACATACATATATTTGTGTGTGGAAGCATCTTTATTCTGCCCTCCTAGGAAAAGCATACACACAAAAATATAACAAAAGAAATTAAGAGCTTTTCCTTAAGAAAAATAGTTTTGACTATATAAAATGAACAGTGAAATTTTACCAGTTCTGAGTGTGGACGCTGGTGTGAGGCTGTTTTATGTTAGAGGACAGGATGAATTCCCCAGATCTCTGGCAAAGGCCCTTAAATAAATCGTATTGAGTCTCTTGTTTCTGGCAGCTGAGAATTAGAAAGGGCCTTTCTGCTCAGTTACAATTCAGGGATGAAAGGAGACCTTGGCAAAGACACTACCCCCCGTGAAGGAACTGGCTGAGGTGCTGTGAGGTTCTGTGCTCAGCTTTTGCTCTGTGCTCACGTGGCTGAGAGTGTAATTCAACTCTGGCCTCAGAGCAAGGAGGCCTCTTCTTTCAGAAGAGGTGCCTCTTCTACTTCTGGGTCACTTCCATGGTTACTTCTAGTGTCAACCATAAAATGAGAATTTGCAGTGACTGTCACTTTGGATTTTACAAAAATACTTAAGGAGATACTCTTGGCTTTATGAAAAGTTGTATTCATACAGTTATTACATATTTGTGTTCCTTACCATTTTAGTTTAAATATATAGGTGCTTTTGACTTAAGAATTTCCATTAGAGTTGTACATTTTTTCTTCTTAAAAAATAGAAACAATATAATCTGAACAGAGCTCTTATTCTGAGGGCTTGTAAGTGCTTTTTCTAGCACTTAGTGCTATTGCAGCCAGTTTGATTACTTGATTAGCTGATGATTACTGTAGCTTGCCATTTTAATGATTACAAAAGCAACATGTTCCTGGCAGAATGAAACAAAAAGATGATGGCTTATTACCATAATTCCATGGCTGATTTTGCTCATTTTTTAATGATTATGAATATTTTAAAAGATATATTTATTTTATTGATTTCAGAGAGGAAGGGAGAGAGAAATAGAAACATCAATGATGAGAGAGAATCATTGATCAGCTGCCTCCTGCATGTCCCACACTGCGGAACGAGCCTGCAACCTGGGCATGTGCCCTGACAGGAATTGAACCATGACCTCCTATTTCATAGGTTGATGCTCAACCACTGAGCCATACCAGCTGGACTGGAGAATGTTATTTAGAAACCAAGGTTAGGGTACCAGGTATACTCACTATAAATGGGATGTGATTGCTCCTAGATCCTTTGAGTGGACAGCAATAGAAAGCATTTTTTTTTTAATCATAATTTCATGTTACTATTTCTATTTCAAATTTGACATTAAAAGGTTTTAGCTTAAGGCCTAGCCCATTTTGCTCAGTGTATAGAGCACAGGCCTGCTGATTGAAAGGTTCTGGGTTTAATTCCGGTCAAGGACATAGGCCTCCAGGTTGCCGGCTCGATCGTTGGGGGGACGTGCAGCCACCGATCAATGATTCTCTCATCATTGATGTTTCTATCTCTCTCCCTCTCCCTTCATTAAAAATATATTTTTAAAAGTTACCTTTAAAAAAAAGGTTTTATCTTAACTTTTTAATATTTGTATCTTTTTTCAGTAACATTGATTTTTAGTAACATTATTTGCTTTGTGTTATAAACAATATATATATATATATATATAAAAGCCTAAGTGACCATTGCAACCAAATGAACGACTGAACAGGCTGCAAGGGGCGACCTGGCCAGCAAGGGGTTAGTGAGGGGCGACAAAACGACCAAGCAGCAGGCTGCGTGAGTTGACTAGGCCAGCAGGGGGATAGTGAAGGGTGACCAAATGACCAAGCAGCAGGCAGCATGGGGTAACTAGGCCAGCAGGGCAGTTAGTGAGGGGTGACCAAACAACCAAGCAGCAGGCTGCGTGGGGCAACTAGGCCAGCCGAGGGGAGCAATGAGGGGTGACTAGGACAGTGGCGGGGGGCAGTTGGGGGCAACCAGGTCAGCCAAGGGGCAGTAAGGGACAACAGGCCAGCGGGGGGGAGGCAGTTAGGTGTGACCAGGTCAGCAGGGGAGAGTTGGTGGCCACCAGGCCAGTGGGGTCGGGGGGGGGGGCAGTAAGGGCCGACCAGGCTGATAGGGGGTGGACAATTGGTGGCAACCAGGCCAGCAGGTGGGACAGTTGGGGGTGATCAGGCAGTCAGGCAGGTGAGCAGTTAGGAGCCAGTGGTCCCGGATTGTGAGAGGGATGTCCCAGATTGGAAAGCGAATTTCATGCAACAGGTCGCTAGTATGAATATATTTGCATTATGGATATTACCAGGAGAAGCATTATAGAGCCTGTGAGAGTATTCTAAGCCAGTGGTTGGCTCTTTGGCCCCTTGAGTGTTCTAATGCCACTTCTTCAAAATAGACTTGCCTAGTCCAAAAACTGACAGATGGGCCATGAAGTTTCAAATCGCACTACGTGCGCACCCGCATGTGGTCTTTTGTGGAGGAGCCACACTCAAGGGGCCAAAGAGCCACATATGGCTCGTGGACCGTGGTTTGCCAACCACTGTTCTAAGCTAGTTAATGTGAACCTGTTGATTTTAGGGAGGAATACTGGTAGGGGTACAATAGAATGATTAACCCTTGATGCTAATTTGTATTATTTAGGAATTGGATCTGGGTTGGTGTGAATTGGTGGTAAATAGAAAGTCAATATTAAAAAGCAAGTAATTGGCATCAAGAGGGTATTGCATGTGTGTGTGTGTGCGCGCGCGCGCGTGTGTATCTGAATTACAGTTTGATTCAGGCATAAACATAGTAAAATAAATTAGGAAATACAACCTAAGAACTGAGTAGAGGGGTTTTGTATTGCTGCTGTGTAAACTGTTGACCTGTAGGTTCCCTTTATTACATGGGTTAGTGAGGATGTAAGCATTACATGGCAAAAACCCTCTTATACACAGTTAACCATTCTCTACCTCTCCTACAATTGCAAATGATTGCTTTGATAATAGTGGTTCTCAACCTTGTCAAACTTGATACCTCCTTTCTATAGTAAATAAGTTAATGAATTAGCCAATTGATTAATTTATATATTTATAATTTTTAGATGCACTTATTTTATTCTTATACAAGCAGTCTCCTGTATTAATGTTCATAGATTAGAAAAGAATTGAGTTCTAGGCTCAGGTAGTTGAACCAGATTTTATACATACTAAATGTGTGGCAGGGTTTTGAAAAGAAGTCTTGGGTGAGGCCATCCTTCTTATGCAGGATACCTAGCACTCCTGGTTCCTTCCTACTAGTGCCAGTCCTTTCTCTCTTCATCACCACAACCAAAGACATTCACATCCAATTCCATAGTGCTCCTGGGGTGGTCACACTTGTGAAAAAACTATTTGGAATGATCTGGAATTTTCTTTTGTCCCTCAGATCCTAGTTGCTTACTCAAGCTTAATTGGTCATTTATTTGCCAAGTTTCTGCTGCAGGCTCAGTTAGCATTGGAGCCCGTGTCCTGAACATGGCAGATGGTAAGAAGAAAGACCAGATCCTGATGCCTGGCAGATGAGGCCACAGCTGAGGAGGTTCTAAGCCTGGGCACATTGGTGAGAGGAGTGCTACTGCGCTATGACTTGCAGACTTGTGGCAGGAGAGGAAAAGATAGTGATGCTTGTTCCTCCCTGGGTTTTCCCACTTCTAATTGGAGAGGAAATTTAAAAACATATGTATTCCATCTCACTAGTCATCAGATAAATGCCAATTAAAATAAGATGCTAAATTGCCCTTCCCAAATTTGCTAAAATTTGAAAACCCAATTCTGTCAATGATGAGGAAAGGGGCAGAATGTATTAAGAGCCTTAGAAATGTCAGTATTCTCTTGCAAACTGTACACCAGTCATTGCAGCTGCTTCCCACTTCAGCGCCTGCCCCACGTGGACCTAATGTACGTGATTGCCTCCAGCTAGACAGCTGCCCTGTCCCTTCATTTCTTGGGCATACCTCTTTGAGTTTTCATTTTCTGGAAGCTTTCATTACATTTCAGGCTGATGCATAAGTGCTTTTTTAAAAAATGTGAGTTCTTTTGTTGATGATGTTACATAAATTTTAAGTATGTTTTTCCGTATATTCTTATTCAGTGTGGACATTTTGAAAAACAGAAAAATAAAAAGAACTTAAAAGTTTCATACTTCCTACTAGTAACATTTTGGTGTATTTCCTTTTATGTTTTTTATTGTGAGCTTTCTTTCTTGTCTGTACACTTTTCTCAACACTACCCTCAAATATTGGACATGAAAGTGAGCTGGAGGTTCGTAAAAAAAGTAAAATAGAAAAGAGGAGGAAGCAGAGGTTTTCTTTGCTATCATTTTGTTATTTCAGCGCTGCACCCTCCTCTCTCACCACAGGCTTAGAGGCTTGACCAAATCTTATAATGCTCTGTGCTTTGTGGTTTACATCTTAGACTGGCATTTTCATTTCTAAGTGTCTATAGACAAATGCTTATTCATGAACACAAAGAAGCATGTACAAGAGATTTATCACAGCTTTAAATGTAATAGCAAAAATTGGAAACAATCGAAGTGTCAATCATTAAGATAATAATTACTTCAATTATGGCACACTCATATTATCTGTTACCATCCAGCAGTGTAAAAATAATAAAGAAAAGTCTATATATCCCAACATGGAGAGTCCCCTAAGACATTTAGTGAAATGAAATGGAAATTATGCTCGATTGGAGTAAAATAAAATGTCCTAAAACATTTGTATATATTTATATATGTAAATGTTTCAAATGGCATCTGGAAAGAAAACAGTAAACTGGTTAGAGTGATTACTTCTTGGGGAAGAATGTGGGACTAGAAGGAAGCCCCATGGGGGAAAAAGGTTTTTTTTAATCCTTATCTGAGGATATGTTTTTACTGATTCGAGAGAGAGAGAAATATCAGCCAGCTGCCTCCCTTGTATGTTCCCCAACCGGGGACTTAAACACAACCTTTTGGTGCATGGATGATGCTCCAACCAACTAAGCCACCTAAATTTTTTTTACAACCACATCTTTTTTTCCAGAGTTTGGGTAGAAATATGAAGCCATCAGGCAGTTGTAAAAGTCACTATTTAAAGGTTTTAATGGTATAGCCTCAGTCCCCAAGGATTCTAAAGGGACACATTTGTGCTCAGAAAGGTTAAAATTAGAATTGCTGAAATCTGTGCTATATTGTTTTTTCCTTGGGTGTAAAGAAATGAAAGAGAAGCCATCTCTGGGGTTGATGGCAAAGCTTCAGTTAGGTTTTTGCTTTTGGTGCAATTTTATTTTTAGCTTTGAAATCTGATCTTGCTATTATTATAATTTTCATTTATTTATTTTTATCATTATTTTTAATACTCATCCGAGGATATTTTTTCCCATTGATTTCTAGAGAGAATAAAAGGAGGGATGGGGGGAGAGAGGGAGAAACATCAATGTGAGAGAGACACATCAATTGGTTGCCTCCCGCACATTCCCATACTGGGACTGGGAAACCTGCAACCAAGGTTTGTACTCTTGATTGGGAATTGAACCCATGATCCCTCAGTCCACAGGCCAACATTCTAACCACTGAGAAAACCGGCCAGGGCTATAATTTTTTTTTTTTAATAAAATGATTGGTGACAGTAAGGTAGTTGGGAAAGAAAAGTCTCACATGAAGATAGATCATTGAGACAGTTTAAAGAGTATGAGTAGAAGTAATCCATGAAGAATCATCAAATGTGCTAATCAGCCTGAAAACTAAAGGATATTGCTGTTGAACTTATTTACTATATGAATTATTTTGTTAGTGATGTTGACGGTTATGGATTTAGGAACTGAGTCCATTATTTATTGCTGCATAAGAAAATCTTAAACAGGAATAATCTTGCTGTGTCATAGTTTCTGTAAGACATAAATTCAGGCAAGGTACAGTAGGGATGTTTTATCCATGATATAATGTCTGTGGATTCAGCTGGAAGAATCAGGCTGGAAGCAGAATACTGTTGGAAAAAAATCTTTTTAAAAAATATTTTATTGATTTTTTTTTTTTATAGAAAGGAAGGGAGAGGGATAGAAAGTTAGAAACATCGATCAGCACACCCCTTACTGGAGATGTGCCCGCAACCAAGGTACATGCCCTTGACCAGAATCGAACCTGGGGACTTTCAGTCCACAGACCAGCGCTCTATCCACTGAGCCAAATTGGTCGGGGCTGGAAAAAAATCTTTTAATAAATTTTTCTAATAGGCTCCCAGGCCTCCATATGTTCCTGACTTTTCTCATGCATAGGAGGTGTCTTTACTTATTCCTCCTTATGGTTGAATGTCCTGGAGTTCTATCTTTTCTTATTGTTGTCTCATCTACTCAGTGATCCATCCAGTCTCAAGGTTTTTAACAAAGTAGGTGGGGTTAGGGGTGGGGGTTAGTGGATGAGTAGGAAGATGGATGGATGACTGGATGACCATTCATCTCCAAACACAGCTCTCCTTAACCTGCCTACTTGGTATTTCCATTTAGATGTCCAGTGGGCACCTGAAACTTAATATATATGAAACTAAATCTGGGATTCTACTGTCTTCTCCCAATGCTGCTCCTCCAACAGTTTTTCCCATCTCAGAGAATGGCAACTCTATCCTTTTATTTGCTTAACCCTCAAAACTAGGAGTTACCTATCCTTCTTTTTCTCTCATACCTAATATCTAGTTTATCAGACAATATTGTTGGCTTTCACTTCAGAATACATACTAGTATACCCAGAATCCAACCACTTCTCACCACCTCAGTGACTGTCACCTTAGTCCAAGTCACAATCACCTCTTTCCTGATTGCTGTGCCCACCCTCACTTCCTGTACTCTTAACCCCTTCAGTCTATTTTCAACACCAGGAAAAGTGACCCTGTGAAAGAAATCAGGTTAAGTCACATCACTTGAAGGCTTTCTAAGCTGAAACTCAGAATGGCCTATAATCTATCTCCCTCTGGGACCTCATCTCTTTCTCCTCTCTAGTTCACTGTGCTCCACCCATACTGGTAGCCTCCTTCTGTCCTCTTCCCCTTAGGGCCTTTCTACTTGCTGTTCCTTCTGCTTAAATCACCGTGGTATTCACACAGTCTTACACATTGAATCCTGAGGAGAGGCTCCATCCTGTTGGTTTTTATTCTATTTTATTTAATTTATATTTTATTTATCTCATTTGTTGATTCTTGTATGTGCCCAGATCAGGGATCAAACCCACAATCTTGGTATATAAGGAAGACGCTCTAACCAATGAGTAATCTGGCCAGGATCTGCTGGTTTTTCCTAATGGCTTATATGCATATAGGAGCCTAGTACACGAATTTGTGCACCTTGAAAGGAACTGTGGGCTGCAAGACTGCTGTGGGTGGGCACAGGGGCAGGTCACAGTCCATCTTCCATGCCTCCACCCGGCCCCTCCCACTGTGGCCCCGGGTCCCCTGTATGCCAGCAGCCCTGCTCCTGGCGCCGCTCCCACGTGTTGATGGCGCCAGCTCCGTTTGCACCCACAGACGGCACAGAGTGATTGGGCCAGCACTATCAGCAGGTGCAAGCATCAGCTGCTGCCCCGATTGCCCCTCAGGAGCAGGGGGAGGTGGAGAAGCCCTCGGGAGCAATCAGGGCCACAGCCACAGCTCACACTTGCTGATGGCACCAAGCGATCAGGACTGGCACCAGGCGCCAGCAGTGGGTGCAAGTGGCAGCTCCGGCGTTGGCCAGTGCCAGCAGTGGGTGTGTACAGCAGTTCCAGCGCTGACAGCAGGTGCAAGTGGGGCCATCACCGGCAGCAGGTGTCCCTCAGGAGCAGGGGGAGGTGGAGATGCCCTGAGGGGCAATTTGGGCCAGCAGCCACTGCTCGTACCCGCTGATGGTGCCAAGCAATCAGGACCAGACTCCTGTCTAATTAGTGTATTACACTTTTATTATTATAGACTAGAGGCCTGGTGCACAGATTCACGCACTGGTGTGGTCCCTCCGCCTGGCCTGCAGGGATCAGGCCGAAACTGGCTCTCCAACATCTCCTGAGGGGTCCCAGATTGCGAGAGGGTGGTTTTCAGGTGACACATCCTGGAATCGGGCTCCCACCTCTCTGGTTCCAGGTGCATCACCTAAGAACCACGGCTACCAAGTCACTGCAGCTCAGCAGCTCCTGCGTTGTCTGCCCCCTGTTGGTCATTGTGTGTCATAGCTACTGGTTGGGGAGTCACTTAGGCCTTTATCTATACTAATAAAAGGGTAATATGCTAATTAGACTGGACATCTTCCAGATAAAGCTATGGTGGCAGGGGCCAAGACAGAGGCAATTAGAGGTGATCAGGCTGGTAGGGGAGCAGTTAGGGGCATCAGGCCGGCAGGCAAATAAGTGGTTAGGAGCCAGCGGTCCTGGATTACAAGTGGGATCCTGGATTGGAGAGGGTCCAGGCTGGGCTGAGGGAATCCGCCCCCGCCCATGCATGAACTCCATCCCCCCACTCACCAAACTGTTGTCCCTGAGTTCTCTCTCTCTTTTTTTTTTGCTTGTTCAATCCTTCCATCCTCACCCGGCAACATTCCCCCTGTTTCTCCCCCACCAGAGCTGTCTGCCTGCTCTATCAATTTCTTTCTATTTTGGTAATTCATTTTGTTCATTAAATTCCTCATACGAGTGAAATCATATGGTACTTGTCTTTCTCTGACTGGCTTAATTTCACTTAGCATAATGCTCTCTAGGTCCCTCCTTGCTGTCGCAAAAGGTAAATTTTCTTCCTTTTTATGACAGAGTTAGTATTCCATTGTGTAAATGAACTGCGACTTTTTGAGAGTATTTTTTCCAACCAAGAGCTCTCCATGACACGCTTTCACTGAGGTTTATGAGAGCTGAAAGAAAGAACATCAGCTAGTTATAGGTGTGTGACCAGCACAGTTCTGGGTGTAAAACTGCATGAGAACACCACAGAGAAAATCTTTAGAGTTGAGAAGCCTGAGGGAGCGTGTCTGTGCTATAGGTACTATGGTTTTAATTGGAATTTATTTTCATTGGTCATGGAATCACATTGTTGAAGGGACATCAGGAGGATATCTGTTTAAGGTTGCCCTTTTGGTCAAGCAGAGCTAAACATACCATTTAATCCTTCATTTCTTTTTATGTTGAATATGTATAAAAGACACTCACTTTGGTTTTCTAAATTAATTTTTAAATGTTTACTTTTTTAAAAATCACCTTTAATGTCATTCAATAATGAGATAACTGAATGTCTGTTAGAATGACTAAAATAAAAAATGATGAAATTCTGCAGCAAATTGAGAGAGAAATGTAGTTATAGTTTCTTACTGCTTTCAAATAAACTGTCATCTCTATTGAGTGAATTAAACTTATGCAATATTAAATGCTTTAGAAAGAGCAAGCTTATCTTTACAGTAATATTTGGCAAAATTGAAATTGTTTTTTGTCATTTCAAACCAAAATTGCCAATTCTGCCTTTAAATTAAAAGGTAGGCCCTAACTAGTTTGGCTCACTGGATGGAGCATTGGCCTTCTAACTGAAAGGTCCCCGGTTCAATTCTGGTCAAGGGCAAGTACCTTGGTTGTGGGAACATCCCCAGTACGGGGTGTGCAGGAGGCAGCTGATCCATGTTTCTCTCCCATCAATGTTTCTAATTCTCTGTGCCTCTCCCTTCCTCTCTGTAAAAAATTCAATAAAATAAATTAAAAAAATAATAATAAAAGCTAGATTATTGTGTCCTAGCCAGAATGCTCAGTTTGTTGGAACATCATCCTGTACACCAAAAGGTTGCCAGTTTGATTCCCGATCAGGGCACATACGCAGGTTGCAAGTTTAATCCCTAGCTGGGGTGTGTACGGGAGTCAACCGGTCAATGTCTCACTGAAGATTTTGCTAAAGAGAATTTTTTATTGAAAATCACTTTCCCTTAAGATTAAAAATATTATTTTTAATGTTGTGGATAATAAGTCTAATACTAGTGTGGTTCTTATTCCTCTGGAGATCACCAGTTTTGTCCTTCTTTTTACTCCTGAGGTCTTGAAATTTCTCAGTAATTTGTCTGTAATTTTTATTAATTAGATAGTAGACGGTCTAGATCAGTGGTTCTCAACCTTTCTAATGCCACAACCCTTTAATACAGTTCCTCATGTTGTGGTGACCCCCAACCATAAAATTATTTTCGCTGCTACTTCATAACTGTAATTTTTCTACTGTTAATGAATCATAATGTAAATATCTGTGTTATCCGATGGTCTTAGGCTCTACAGTAGCAGTTCTCAACCTGTGGGTCACTAGCAGGGTCACCTAAGACCACAGATATTTACATTATGATTCATAATAGTGGCAAAATTACAGTTATGAAGTAGCAACAAAAATAATTTTATGGTTGAGGGTCACCACAATATGAAGAAATGTATTAAAGGGTAGCAACATTAGAAAGGTTGAGAACCACTGGTTTAGATTGAGCCTTTACTTTGTTTTCGTTTTTTTTTGGGTTTTTTTTTAGAGAGAGAGAGAGAGACAGAAGAGATGGGGAAGAGAATCATGGATTTGTTGACCCACTTATTTATTTATGTATTCATTGGTTGATTCTTGTATGTGCCCTGACTGGGGATGGAACATGATGCTCCAACCAATGACATACCTGGCCAGGGCTTGAGCCTTCACTCTTACTCTTTTCCCGTCATATGTTCATCCCTTTGTTTTGTTATGCTTTTAGGAAGTTTTATTTTACTTCTCTTCTAACTCTTTTTTTAGTGACTGTTTTGTTTTGCTAATCATTTTTAAATTGCAAGGTACCATTTTTAAGTTCTGTGTTATCATTTTTATTCTTGGTTGCTTTTATATACATTTTGTTCTTGTTTAGGATGCCAAACCTTCTCAACTTTCTTTAAAGATAAGAACTAATTTTTACCCCAAGTTTTCTTGATTTTTTTTTTTTTTTTTTTTTTTTTTTTTTTTTTTTTTTTTTTTTTTTT
Organism: Lasiurus borealis; assembly: GCA_004026805.1. Taxonomy (NCBI): domain Eukaryota; kingdom Metazoa; phylum Chordata; class Mammalia; order Chiroptera; family Vespertilionidae; genus Lasiurus; species Lasiurus borealis. The sequence goes on along the minus strand of PVJN01002625.1, from coordinate 31,182 downwards.
TTTTTTTTTTTTTTTTTTTTTTTTTTTTTTTTTTTTTTTTTTTTTTTTGACCAGAGCCAGTTTTTATTTGCTTGTTTTGATCTTTCTTTCCTTATGGTGACTTTCCTTGGATCAGAAAATCTGTGGCTGTACTGGTACAGTCATTGTTGAGGCAGTAGCAGCAGAATGACCTACAGAGAAGTGAAACTAATGTGTCAGGGGTCTTTTAAAAGAATGCCAAAATAGTGCTTTATTCTTGGGGTATGTATATACTAGTAAACTGCAGTACGGCCCTATTTTTCTGCTTCAGTTAGAGCCCTCAGAGTTGACTGGGGGACAGATGCCTGGCTCCTGGCCATTCTCCATATGTGGGGATGATTGTTAGACCTTTAGCTTTTGGGACCCTTCTCACTTCCATGCAATGTATTCCTGCCCTGCACTACCCTGGAACCTCTCCAGAGTCTGGAAGCTGAGCTACTGCTTTTGCCTTCATCACTGTGCACCTTCTTGGAATTTTTGAAATCGCTTTTCTTTCAATAGCCTCTTTCCAATCTTATTCCTCTACTTTGATTTTTATGGAATCTCAGGAAGAAGGATTAATATGCTTAGTCAATCTGCTATTACATTTGTTAGCTAAAATTTTTTATTTTTAGAATTATGTTTCTTCTCTTTCCTTTGACTCTGAGGTAATACTTCACATATGTTTGTTTCTTTAAGGCAGTTATTTTCATCTCATGGCACATACAAACTAATTTCTAAAATTCTGCTGCATATCAAAAAATATGTTTTTTACCAATCTGACAAAAAGTAGGTAAAAATGATATATTTTTTGCCAATCTGACAACAAAATAGTTATAATTTTGATTTAGTCACACTTGACGGCTATTGTTGCATTGGCTGTTATCATTTTTTAATTTGACAATCTAAGGGAAAAGAAGCCAGTGCCCCTGACTAAATAGTCAGGTATTGCCAAGACCGGTTTTGCTCAGTGGATAGAGCATTGGCCTGCGGACTGAAGGGTCCCAGGTTCGATTCCGGTCGGGGGCAAGTACCTTGCTTGCGGGCACATCTCCACTATGGGGCGTGCAGGAGGCGGCTGATCGATGTCTCTCTCTCATCGATGTTTCTGACTTTCTATCTCTCTCTCTCCCTTTCTCTCTGAAAAATCAATAAAATATATTTTAAAAAATTAGTCAGGTATTGCATGTTTTTAAAATGTTTGTGGCACACTGGTTGAAAATTACTGCTCTAAGCTAATCATTTAAGACATGAATAGGGATATCTTGCTTTCAAAGATTAAAAAATTCTAAGTAGATCACATTTTTGTAAATTCAATCATCTTTTTGTATAGTTTATCTCAAACACTAGGAGCTTTATAAAAGAATCACTCTTTAGCCCAAGTATCGCTTAGTGGATAGAGCATTGGCCTGCTGACTAAAGGATCCCAGGTTAGATTCCGGTCAAGGGCATGTCATTCATTACAGACTCCTCCCCAGCCTGGGCCCTGGTCTTGGTGCATACAGTAGGCAACCAATTGATTTGTTTCTCTCACATTAGTATTTTTCTCTGTCTTTCCCTCTCTCTTCCACTTTCTTTTAAAAAATCAATGGAAAAATATCCATGGGTGAGGATTAGAAAAACAAATCACTCTTTAGTCAAAAGAATTGATATATATTATTTCTTGTTTATTACTTATTTTAAACTTTTTAGGAACTTTAAATTCGGAGAACCTAATTTAAAGATTAGCTTTCTTTAACTGCAAATAACTACTCCTAAATTACCTTTCAACTAATTTTTTAAAACCTGGAATTAAAAAATAGTTATATTTTTACTAAGTTTATAAACTGTATACATTATCACACATCATTGAATGCTGTCCGTTAATGAATAGTTAATTCAGTGGCTTAGTGTAGAGATTGGAATCTGCCCCTCATAGAGAATATAGTACTATACTTGAGCTGGTTTGTGTTGGAACTCTGAAGAGAGACTGAATTACTGGGATAGGAGCCAAGTGCATTCTGCTAAATGAATTGAGTCCAGATAACTGTTCCAAAACAGTTGTATTTGCTTTCTGACCCAGCTCCACATTCCAGGAAAGAGTTTTAGTCATTAGGAAGTATAGCCACAGATTACTTTTTCACTGGCTCCAGTATAATTAACAGTGGTTTCAGCAAATACTAAATGCAACTCTTGCCTCTAGAGACTCCACCACCTTTAACCAACAGCCACTGGACCTGTGCAGGTTTAAGTTACCTGGCTGAGGTGCCACCTAACAACTTCCTCTTAATTCATCAAACTTACAAATGCAAACTGCCTAGCACAGTTTGTTTGCTACATAGAAAATAAATGTAAGGACTCTGATTCTGACTCATCTTGAAGGGACCCTGTATGGCTCAGTGTTCATTATTTTCTTTATTTTTTTCATGTTTGAAATATTTCATTAAAACAAACAAACCTGGGAAGGGATTTCACATAACACTGGCTTCCCATCTACTAGTCCTTCCCATCTGTCTTCACTGTGATTCCTACCTTGTGGGATAGAAAGTTTGACGGGCACCAGAAAGTTACATGCATTGATGGCCTTATGTTTTGGTTTGGGGCTTCCTCTATAGACACTTGCACTGGAGTTGCTTCTCTGAGCTCCTTTGGGTCTGGGCTTAATTGCTTTAATAAAGGAAACGTTTATACTAGAGCTCCCATGAACATGCAGAATTTTTGTTTTTGGATACCCAGTGTCTCACAGAGTTACCTTTTAAATCAAGCAAAATAGCAGGAAGCTTTTTTTAAAATATATTTTATTGATTTTCCACAGAGAGGAAGGGAGAGAGAGAGAGCTAGAAACATCGATGAGAGAGAAACATTGATCAGCTGCCTCCTGCACACTCCCCACGGGGGATGTGCCTACAACCAAGGTACATGCCCTTGACCGGAATTGAACCCAGGACCTTTCAGTCCACAGGCTGACGCTCTATCCACTGAGTCAAACCGGTTTCGGCAACAGGAAGCTTTTTGATACAAGTACCAGAATATCTGACTAAATATGGCTTCAACAGCACCAGTTAATTTTCTCACGTAAGAAGATAGAGTTTGGCCATTATTCCCTTGCTTCAGCAGCTCAGCGATGTCAGAATTTGGTTCAGCTTCTCATTGATTCTCTTGGCCTTCCCCTTAGGATCACAAGACGATTGTTGCAGCTCCAAGTTTCAGGTTCCCACTTGACAAGCAAGGAGGTATAGGGTTTCTTTTTGTGCAATGCTTTTTTATCGTGGTGGGAAATCTTTCCCAGAAACCCCTGTGTGACATCATCTCAGGAGCCATTTATCCAAAAGTGGGTCACGGCAGAGGAAAGTACAATTTCTTGTACCACTCCACAAGTGCCTTAGCTCTCACCTGACAGAATCTGGACTTCCCTGTAGCAAGGCGGAAAGGAGAGTGCCTGTGGGCTGGATAGCCATCACTGTCAGCCCAAATGTCTACCTTAGAGTAAAAAGTTTGTCTCAGCAGGTGATGGTTCACTTTGTACCCATCCTTACTACATAGCAAAGCCAGGGTTCTTTGTAATGGGCGATTATTCCAGGCTCCGAGTGCATGTCCACAAAAGTGTCTCTGCTCAATCCCCATGTTCACATTTGGTGGATAGGGATGTCTCCCTGGTTGGTATAGCCCTTTGCAAATAAATACCTCCAATTTCAGTAAGACATCATAAAAAGAAAAAAGACATTTGAATTGTTTTTAAGGGAGAGAGAGAAACATTGATGTGAGTGAGAAGCCTCATTAGATTGCCTCTGATATGTGCCCCAACAGAGACTGAGCCTATAACCTTTTGGTGTACAGGATGCTCCAACCAGCTGAGTCACCTGGCCAGGACTGAGATTTTTTTTTTTTTTTCTTTTTAAAAAGGCACTTGCTCAGATAATTTTTGTTGACTACACTGGAAGTGCTAGAATTAATATTTTAAAGTTCACCTGTGTATGGTTGAATAATAAAGGCCAATAGATAATTTATTTGGATTTCTTTTTTGTTGTTGCTAATCCTCACCTGATGATATTTTTTCCATTGATTGATCTTTATTCTTTTACTTTTTCTTTTTTTATTATTAATGTATTACATGTGTATACCATTGCTCCCTCCCATGATACTCCCATACATGCCCTCACCCCCCAGTGTCATGCATCCATAGGTTATGCTTATATGCATGCATACAAGTCCTTCGGTTGATCTCTTATCTACTCCACTTCTCCTTAACCTTCCCGCTTTAATTTGACAGTCTGTTTAATGCTTTACTGCCTTTGTATCTATCTTTTTGTTCATCAGTTTATAATGTTCTTTATTATCCATAAATGAGTGAGATCATGTGATATTATTCTTTCATTGACTGGCTTGTTTCACTTAGCATAATGCTCTCCATCCAGGGTTGCTGCAAATGGTAAGAATTCCTTTTCTTAAATGGATAAATTTAGCGAGACCCAAGAGGAGATGAAAAAGAACCAACTAGAGATGCAAAAGAACCAACTAAAAATTAAACATACACTGACTGAATTAAAAATATTGTACAGAGACCTAACAGCAGACAAGAGGAAGGCAAGAATCAAGTCAAAAATTTGAAATATAAAGCATCAGAAAACACTCAACTGGAAAAACAAGAAAAGAATCAAAAAATGTGAAGATAATGTAAGGAGCCTCTGGGACAGCTTCAAGCGTATCAACATCAGAATTATGGGGGTGCCAGAAGAAGTGAGAGAGCAAGATACTGAAAACCTACTTAAAGAAATAATGACTGAAAAATTCCCACATCTGGTAAAAGAAATAGACTTACAAGTCCAGGAAGCACACAGAACCCCATATAAAAGGAATCCAAAGAAGACTACACCGAGACACATCATAATTAAAATATCAAGGGCAAAAGACAGAGAGAATATTAAAAGCAGCAAGAGAAAAACAGTTCATTTCCTAAAAGGGAGCACCCATACCATTGTCAGCTGATTTCTCAACAGAAATAATGCAGGCCAGACAGGAGTGGCAAGAAATATTCAAAGTGATGAATAGCAAGACCCTACAACCAAGAATACTCTATCCAGCAAAGCTATTGTTCAGAATTGAAGGGCAGATAAAGAGCTTCACAGATAAGAAAAAGCTGAAGGAGTTCATCAACTCCAAACCAGTATTATATGAAATGCTGAAAGGTACTCTTTTAGAAGAGGAAGAAGAAAAAGGTAAAACATAAAAAATTATGAATGACAAATACGTATCTATCAACAAGTGAATCTGAAAATTAAGGGAATTGAAGATTTGATCAACAGAATAAACTGGTGAATATAATAGAATCTGGAGCACAGAAAGGGAGTGGACTGATAATTCTCAGGGGGAAAGGGGGGAGGGGTGTACAGGGAGAGACTGGACAAAAATCATACACCTATGGATGAGGTCAATGAGAGGGAGGGAAGGGTAGAGGGAAGGATGGGAGCCGGGTGGAGGGGAACTATGGAGGGGAAAAAAGAGAAACAAATGTAATAATATGAATAATAAAGATATTTTTAAAAAATAATTCCTTTTCTTTTTTTATGGCAGCATAGTATTCCATTGAGTAGATGTACCATAGTTTTCTGATCCAGTCATCTGCTGGCAGGCACCTAAGCTGTTTCCAAATCTTAGCTATTGTTAAATTGTGCTGCTGCGAAAATAGGGGTGTATATATCCTTTCTGATTGGTGTTTCTAGTTTCTTAGATATATTCCTATGAGTGGGATTACTGGGTCAAATAAAAGTTTCATTTTTAGTTTTTTGAGGAAACTTCATACTGTTCTCCACAGTGGCTGCACCAATCTGCATTCCTACCAACAGTGAACGAGGGTTTCTTTTTCTCCGCATCCTGCCAACACTTGTCATTTGTTGATTTGTTGATGATTGCCATTCTGACAGGTGTGAGATGGTATCACAATGTTGTTTTGATTTGCATCTCTTGGATAATTAGTGACTTTGAGCATGTTTTCATGTGTCTCTTGGCCTGCCTTCTGTCTTCTTTAGAAAACATTCTATTTAGGTCCATTGCTCATTTTCTTATTGGATTATTTATCTTCCTTTTATTCAGTTGTATAAGTTGCCTGTAGATGTCGGAGATTAAACGTTTATCAGTGATAACATTTGCAAATATGTTCTCCCATACAGTGGGATTTCTTGTTGTTTTGTTGATGGTTTCTTTTGCTGTGCAAAAGCTTTTTATTTTGATGTAGTCTCATTTGTTTATTTTCTCTTTAGCTTCCATTGCCCTACGAGCAGTGTCAGGGAAGAAGTTCCTTCAGCATATGTCTGAGATTTTGCTGCCTGTGGATTTCTCTAGTATTTTTATGGTTTCCCATCTTATGTTTAAGTTCTGTATCCATTCTAAATTTATTTTTGTGTATGGAGTAAGTTGGTGGTCTAGTTTCATTTTTTTGCATGTATTTGTCCAATTTTCCCAATACCATTTATTGAAGAGACTGTCTTGACTCCATTGTATGTTCATGCCTCCTTTGTCAAATATTAATTGAGGATAGTGGTTTGAGTCGATATCTGTATTCTCAATTCTATTCCATTGGTCTATAAGTCTGTTCTTGTGCCAGTACCAGGCTGTTTTGAGAACAGTGGCTTTGTGATACAGCTTGAAGTCTGATATTGAGATCCCACTTACTTTATTCTTCTTTCTCAGGATTGCTGTGGCTATTTTGGGTCTTTTTTTATTCCAGATGAATCTTTAGAGAGTTTTTTCTAGGTCTGTGAAATATGCTGTTGGTATTTTAATGGAAAGTGCATTGAATCTATAGATTGCTTTGGGTAGTATGGACATTTTAATGATGTTGATTCTCCCAATCTATGGACATGGTATGTTCTTCCATCTGTTTCCGTCTCCTCTATCTCTTTTTTCAGGGTCCTGTAGTTTTCCATGTATATGTCTTTTACCTCCTTAGTTAAGTTTATTCCTAGGTATCTTAATTTTTTGGTGCAATGGTAAATGGGATTGCTTTTTTAGTCTCTTTTTCTGTAAGTTCACTATTAGTGTATAGAAATGCCATAGATTTCTTGGCGTTGATTTTTGTATCCTGCTACATTGCCAAATTCATTTATTAAGTCCATTAGTTTTTTGATGGAGTCTTTTGGGTTTTTTATATACAATATCATATATATATATATATATATGTATGGGCAGCTTTACATCTTCTTTTCCACTTGGGCTTCCTTTTATTTTGTTTCTTGTCTAATTGCAATGGCTAATACTTTCAGTATTATGTCATACAGGAGTGGTGAGAGTGGGCATCCCTGTCTTGTTCTTGTTCTTAGGGGAAATGGTTTTAGTTTTTGCCTATTGAGTATGATGTTAGCTGTGGGTTTATCATATATAGCTTTATTATGATGAGGTATGATCCTTCTATTCCCACCTTGTTGAGAGTTTTTATCAAAAAAGGGTGTTGGATTTTGTCAAATGCTTTTTCTGCATCAATTGATATAACTATGTGATTTTTACCTCTATTCGTTTATGTGATGTATCACATTTATTGATTTGTGAATATTGTACCATCCTTGCATTCCAGGGATAAATCTTACTTGGTCATGATGAATGATCTTTCTGATGTACTGCTGGATCCAATTTGTTAGAATTTTACTGAGGATTTTGGCATCTATGTTCATGAGGGACATTGGCCTCTAATTCTCTTTCATTGTGTGTGTTGTCTGTATCTGGTTTTGGTATTAGGGTGATGCTGGCTTCATAGAAGGAGCTTGGAAGTGTTCCTTCTTCTTGAATTTTTTGGAATAGTCTGAGGAGGATAGGTTTTAATTCTTCCTTGAATGTTTGGTTAAACTCCCTGTGAAACCATCTGGCCACAAGCTTTTGTTTGCTGGAAACTTTTTGATGACTTCTTCATTTTCTTTTATAGTTATTGGCCTATTGAAATGTTTAGATTCTTCCTGATTGAGTTTTGGAGGGCGTTATTTTTCTAGGAATATGTCCATTTCCTCCAGGTTATACAGTTTGTTGAAATAGAGTTGTTCATAGTATTTTTTTCACGGTCTCTTGTTATTTCACCTATTTCATTTCTGATTTTGTTTATTTGAATCCTCTCTCTATGCTTCTTGGTGAGCTTGGCTAGAGGTTCATCAATCTTGTTTATCCTTTCAAAGAACCAGCTCTTAGTTTTGTTGATATTTTGTATTGTTTCTTTGGTCTCTATGTCGTTTATCTCTGCTCTGATCTTTATTATTTCCTTCCTTCTGCTTACACTAGGCTTTTTTGTTGTCTCTTTCTAACTTTGAGTTGTAGGGCTAGGTAATTTATTACCATTGTATTTTGCAGTAGGCTTGTAGAGCTATGAACTTCCCTCTCAAGACTGCTTTTGCTGTGTCCCATAGATTTTGGATTGTTGTGTTTTCATTGTCATTTGTTGCCATGATGTTTTTTATTTCTTTCTTGATCCCTCTGGTAACCCAGTCATTGTTTAATGGCATGCTGTTTAGTCTCCATGTGTTTGATTTCTTTGGGTCATTTTTATTGTAGTTGATTTCCAGTTTTATGCCACTGTGATCTGAGAAGATGCTTGATATGATTTCTGTCTTCTTGAATTTGAAGAGACTTTGCCTATGACCCAACATATGGTCTATCTTTGAAAATGACCCATCTGCACTTGAGAAGAATGTGTATTCTGTGGCTGTGGGTGAAATGTTCTGAAGATGTCAATTAATTCCATCTGGTCTAGTGAGTTATTTAGGATTGATGTTTCTTTGCTGATTTTTTGTTTAGAGGATCTCTCCAATGGTGAATGTGGGGTATTAAAGTTTCCTAGTATGATTGTATTGCTGTCAATATCTCCCTTGATATCCTCCAGGAGTTTTTTTATATACAATGGTACCTCGAGATACAAGTGCCCTAACATACGAGATTTTTTTTATTTATTTTTATTTAAATATATTTTATTGATTTTTTACAGAGAGGAAGGGAGAGGGATAGAGAGTTAGAAACATAGATGAGAGAGAGACATCGATCAGCTGCCTCTTGCACGCCCCCTACTGGAGATGTGCCCGCAATCAAGGTACATGCCCTTGACTGGAATTGAACCTGGGACCTTTCAGTCCCCAGGCCAACGCTCTATCCACTGAGCCAAACCAGTTTTGGACATACGAGATTTTTTTAGATACGAGCCGTCAAGCAAGCGATTTTTGCTTTGAAATACGAGCAACATTTGAGATAGGAGTAATCACACATATCGGCCAGCTGCACACGACCCACCAGTTTACCTCAACTCGAGCGTCTCATAGTTTCCCACGCCTCAAGGTTACGGAACGAATTAAACTCGTATCTCGAGGTACCACTGTATTTGGGTGCTCCTGTATTGGGTGCATATATGTTTACTAGAGTTATTTCTTCTTGTTGGATTGTTCCCTTTAGTGTTATAAAGTGGCTTTCCTTATCTCTTGTTATGTCCTTCACTTTGAGATCTCATTTGTCAGATATAAGTATTGCAACCCCAGCTTTCTTTTCATTTCCATTCACCTAAAAATCCTTTTTCCATCCCTTCACCTTCAGTCTGTGTGCATCTTTTTTTCTGAGGTGGGTTTCTTATAGACAGCAGATATATGAATCTTGTTTTCTTATCCCATATCTTTTGATTGGGGCATGTAACCCATTTACATTTAAAGTTATTATTGATAGGTACTTATTTTTCACCATTTTTATTCTTTACCACTATGTTCCTTCTTTGCTTCCTATTTCTTTTTCTTTCTTTTTTTTTTTTTTTTTTTTTTTTTTTTTTTTTTTTTTTTTTTTTTTTTTTTTTTTTTTTTTTTTTTTTTTTTTTTTTTTTTTTTTTTTTTTTTTTTTTTTTTTTTTTTTTTTTTTTTTTTTTTTTTTTTTTTTTTTTTTTTTTTTTTTTACAAAAGACCTTTTAGCATTTCTTACATTGCTGGTTTGGTGGTAATAAATTTACTTAGTCCTTTTTTTTTCTGTGAAACTCCTGGTTTCACCTTCAATTTTGATTAATAGCCTTGCTGGGTACAGTATTCTTCGATTCAGACCCTTCCTTTGCATGACTTTGTATATTTCATTCCATTCCCTTCTGGTCTGATGAATTTCTGTTGAGAAATCAGTCACTAGTGTGATGGAAGTTTCTTTGTAGGTAACTTTCTGCCTCTCTCTGGCTGCTTTTAAGATTCTTACTTTGTTGTAGGTATTTGCCAGTTTAATTATAATGTGCCTTGTTGTCAGTCTTTTGGGGTTCATTTTGCTTGGGACTCTGTGAGCTTCTTGGATTTGTGTGGGGTTTTTTCTTTCCTATATCAGGGAAGTTTTCTGTCATCATTTCTTCAGACAGGTTTTCTATACCTTGCTCAGTTTCCTCTCCTCCTAGAACCCTTATTATATGAATATTGTTTTGTGTTGTATAGTCCCAAAGTTCCTTTAGGCTCTCCTCCTGCTTTATTCATTTTTTTTTCCTAGAAGCTGCTCTACTTGGGTATTTTTTCCTACCTTGTCTTCTAGCTCACTGATGCAGTCCTCTGCTTCTTCTATCCTACTCTTGATGCTTTCTATTGAGTTCTTTACAGCAGTGATGCCATTTTTCATTTCTTGGTTCTTCTTCATTTCCTCTTGGTTCTTACTCATTATTGTCAAATTTGTTTTCCATTCTTTTCAGCCACCTTAGGACCATTTCTCTGAATTCTTTCTCTGGTGATCCCTCCATTTCGTTTATTTCCTTTTCTGATGATGCCTCTTTTTCTTTCATATGCGGCTGTTTCTTTATCTCTCCATGGTTTCTCTTTTCCAGGTGTCCAGTTATGTAGTTCTCTCTCTCCTGTGTTGATTTAAAGACACAAAATACAACACAACTATGTACAACGCACAAGGCACTGTACAGAAATGTATTCATGATATAAATAACCACAAATAAAGGTGACCACCAGAGAGCAGCAAATTAGGGGATAGGAGAGAAAGAAGAAGAGAGAAAAGAAAATGAAAAATGAAGGAAGGGAGGGAGGAAGGAGTGCCAAAATGAAATTGGGAGGGGGAAAAAAGGTAAGAGAGAAAAGAAAGAGAAGGGGAACAAAGTATATATATGAGGAGAAACTCCAGTAGAACAGCCACTAATCCCAACAAATACCAGCAACAAGTACTTGGAGATTAATACCAACTATAAACAACAATTAATATCAAGTGAGGTGAGGGAAACAGAAGCAACAAACAAACAAAAACAAAGCAAACAATAACAACAAAAAAAGAATAAGCAAAACAATCTCACAAAAACACAAAACATCGATATAATCAACATTCAAGCAAAAAAAACAACAAAAGGACAGAGACAAAAACAATTTTTGGATAGTGAAAACAGAGAAGAGAGAGGTGTGTATGGACTTGGAGCAGAGGTTTGGAAATTAGATATTTAAGTAGAATGAAATTTTAACAGAGGGTAAAAACAAAGAATGGGGGAAATCTAAAGTAGGAAAAGGGTAAGAGAAATAGGACAACAAAAGGGGAAAAGTTAGGAAGAGAGTCATGGCATAAAGGTAGAGTTGAGACGGAATAAAATGATGCTAAAGGAAAGATGAAAATAGAATGTAGAACACTAATCCCAAAGTAAAATAAAGAGAAAATAGTAGTAGTAATAATACTGATTGAAAATAAATATGTAATAACTAAAAAGGTAAAATCAAATGAGGAAAAAAGAAAAAAATTAGTTTCTTAAGTAAAAGATGAAAAAAAATAAAAGTAAAAAATAAAATGTGCAGTAGTGAAGGTCATTCACTTCCTCTACTGCTGTTTGGCATGCCTGTTTCCTAGTCAGGACAGTATTGCAGTTCCCTGCATTTCACTGCTCCTCAGTGTTGTAAGCCAGTCCTGATTTTTAGGGAGGCAGTGTGTCTTAATTTATTATATTCCTTTATTTGTATTTACATAAGAGTCAATTTGTGATTCAGCCCCTGGATGGTAGTGTTTCTGGATTGGTCTCTGAGTCTATAGGTCCTCTCTAGCCTGTGCTTAGATCCTCCTTTCCCTGTGGAACTTAATATTGGTTTGTGGGAGTAGGCTGCCTCAGAGCTGGTTCTCCGAAGGTCACTCCACTCTGCTCCCCAGGTTCCAGAAAAACAACTTTTCCATGCAGTCTCCCAGGGTGTCCTATGTATTGGGGTTAGCAATCAGAAGCAGGAAAGAGCGCAAGTGCCCCTCGTGTTCAAGCATCTGGCACACTTTTAAAACTCCCAGGCTGTCCCTCTGCATCAGATCAAAATGGGTTGCTTTCTAGAGATCCCCTCTGTTAGCAGTTCTGAGGACCCCCTTCCACATTCACTGTTCACACCAGCCCCAACAGCCACCTGTCTCTCCTGGTACAGACATCCCCTGGTCCTCCAGCTCCCGCGGTGCGCATGCTTCTCTGTCCTGTGGGACCAGAAATCTCACCTCATCCAGGCAAAATCCGACCTTTCTGTGGTGGAGTGTAGAGCTCCTCTGAATCTGCATGCCTGCACCAATTGGGAACCGGTGTTCTGGCATTCACAGCTGTTCAGTGGGTGCCGTAGTTGTAGATTTTCAGGCTTCCAATAACATCCACCCTCCCCTTCAGTCTCCACATCCAAGCTGGTGGGAACCCAGTAGCAGTAGGGGCTGCCCAGTCAGGAGAGCCCCATCCAGCAGTCCCCCACCTTCTCCTGGAGTATAACTATCCCTCAACTCGCCAGCAAACACTCCCCATACAACCCTCAGCTGTTTCCTCTGTCTGCTCCGGGACAAAGCTAGGGACACGTCCATCTATTCCACCGCCATTTTTTTCCCCTCCATTGATTAATCTTTATAGAGAGTGAAAGGAATGGGGAGAGAGACAGACAGGAACATCAATATGAGAGAGACACATTGATTGGTTGCCTCCTGCATTTGCCCTGACCTGGGCCAGGTTCAAACCCGGGACCCTCTGTGCATGGGCTGATGCTCTACCCACTGAGCAACATTGGCTAGGGCTATTTAGATGTCTTCCTGCTGAAACGGACTTTTAAATAGTTTCCTCTGGAGCAGGAACCTGTGACATACAGATTGTCATTAGAACTGCTTCAAAGGAATTTGAGAAAGACAGTTCATACCAGCACCTTGGTTGGACCACCTTCTGTGTACCCAGAACCAAATCTTATCCCCAGTGTCTGGGCCAGAAATCTGTCAGATGTGACCCTGACCCCTATCCCAATCCACATACAAGAGGTACATGACAGATAAAAATAACAGCCTATTTGCTGTGGCAGCATTTGAGAGAGATTTGGGAGATGGAAAATTATGGAAAAGTAAAATGGTTATAGTGAATCTTGTCATGGAGAACCTTTGCCCATGAGGAATCTGTCTTTTTCAGCACTATTACTTTAAAGAACTGAAATCCTCTTTCTTATTAAAGAAGAACCTCCTCCTAAGAAAACTGCTAAGTCTCAATTTTATTTACATTTTTTAATTCATTTTTTACTGATTTCAGAGAGGAAGAGAGAGAGAAACATCAGTAATGAGAGAGAATCATTGATTACAGTATTTACCTCCTGGCCCTGGCTGGGAATTGAACTGTGACTTTGTGGTTCATAGGTCGATGCTCAACCATGGAGACACTGTTGCCAGGCCTAAGGCTCAATATTAAAAACTGGTAAATAGCCCAGCCTGGAATGGCTCAGTGATTGAGTGTCAACCTTTGAACCAGGAGGTCATGGTTCCATTCCTGGTCAAAGCACATGCCTAAATTGCGGGCTCCATCCCCAGTGTAAGGCCTGTCAGAGGCAGCTGATGAATAATTCTCTCTTATCACTGATGTTTCTATCTTTCTCCACCTCCCTTCCTTTCTGAAATAAATAAAAAAGTATGTGTGTTTTAAAATAAAAACAAATAACAACTGGTAAATAGAGGATTATTTCTTTGCTTTTTACTACAGAATCATTGGCAGGATCCCCTCAGGTAAAATTTACATAAGCAGATCCCCTAACTGTTAATATCAAACTCGAAAGAAACACTAAAAGTCAAATAAAACTCTTGTTAGTTTCTACAACTTGAACATTAATGAGAAGTGAATGTAAATGCCACTGAAATTTCAGTGTACAGATGGTAATATGATTTGACTTACTCTAGATTTTATAAGAGTTCATAAATTTTATAAAGGAAAATGCTTTATATTTTTCCCAACTGCGCCTAACAGGAAATCCAGATTATATGTTGATGCTGAATGCAGAAATTACTATTAAACAAAACTTTTAAATTATATTGAATTATCGTAACATGAAGTTGATTTGTGCCCTTAAAATTTGAAGACCATTTTCTAAACTTTTGGGGATTTTTAATATATTTTTATTGATTGAAGAGAGAGAAACATTAATGAGAGAGGACAATCAATTAGCTGCTTCCTTCACATACCATACTGGGGGTGGAGCCTGCAACCCGGACATGTGCTCTGGTCAAGGTGCATGGGATCATCCTTAGTGGTTCCAAATGTCAGCCCATGCACTGAGGGGTGGAGGCTTTGATTTCTAGTCAAGGACATGTACCTGGGTTGCAAGTTTGATCCTGCCCTGGTCAGCCCCAGTTGGGGCACATGCCAGATGCAACTAGTAGATGTGTTTTTCTCATATCTCTCTCTCTGTCTCCCTCTCTCTCTTTCTCCCTCTTCCTCTCACTTCCCCCTCGTTCTTCCCCCCTCTTTTCTTCCACTCTTTCTAAAAATCATTGGGAAAAATATCCTCGGGTAAGGATTAACAAAAAAAATTAATTGCACAATAACTGCTAAAGAGAACTCTTTCTTCACATTCCAGAAGAGAAAAGTGAATGATGGCATCTTTGAACCTCTATGAATTTTTCTTTATTTCACACCCACCCACCCCCATCCTAACCCTGACAGCTCTACTCCCTGGCCCTGTCAATGCATACCTGTGACAAGGGTGAGGGGGGGGGGGGACATATGTGAGTGGGCTTGGGCCGCCTGGATCAGAGGACAGGATTAGCTTTCCAGCTCATGCTGGTGTGCCAGCTTGTTCCAGATGTTCAGGCTGCTTCACTGCTTAATTCATGAAGTACAATCTAGCTGGTCTTAGATGACTGTAAAAGTGCAGTTATTTTTAAAACTAAAGAAGCGATTTAAATAAGAAAAGTAGACATTTCCATTCAAGTACAGTGGTACCTCGAGATACGAGTGCCCTAACATACAAGATTTTTTAGATACGAGCTGTCGAGTGAGTGATTTTTGCTTTGAAATACGAGCAACATTTGAGATAGGAGTAATCGCACGGGTCGGCCAGCTGCACACACGACCCACCAGTTTACCTCGAATCAAGCGTCTCATAGTTTCCCACGCCTCAAGGTTACGGAACAAATTAAACTCGTATCTCGAGGTACCATGTAGATTGAAAGCCCTATGGGGACAAGAATGGATGGGGAAAGACTAGGAAAAGAAACAAGCATCTTGGCAAGAGAAAGGAATGGAATACCTTGACAGATAATTAGCAAAAATTAATTTTAAAATATAGTTCACTCAGGTTCTAGGCCTTTAAATTGGCTTCTTTTGCTTCTATTCAATATCTCTTAAAACTTTTAGAGAAACCCAAGCAGGTTTGGCTCAGTGAACAGTGGCTAAGACATCAACCCGATGATTGAAGGGTCCTGGGTCTGATTCTGATCAAGGGCACATATCTTGATTGCAAGCTTGATCCCCGACCGTGGTCAGAATGCATGTGGGAGGCAGCCAATTGATGTGTCTGTCTCACATCAATGTTTCTCTCTCTCTGTCTCTCCCCCTCCCTTCCACTCCCTCTAAGGATCAATGGAAAAATATCCTTGGGTGAGGATTAACCAAACAAAAAAACTTTTATTAGAGTACTTATTTTACATTTTTGTTCATTCTATATAAAGTTACTGAGTACCTGTGTTATGTTTAGAAAATATTATTGTCCTAATTTTTAGGTTATTATACAAATAAAGTAGTAGTAAAAAAAGTTAGAGCATTCCATGGCATTTCCAAGGGTTCATCTTTTCCTCATCTTTGGCCCCTTCTATTCCTGGCAGAGACAGATAAAAAAAGCAAAAGCTAAAATCATAGCGTGGCTCAAGAACAAGATATTATCTGGCTCAGATTAGGCATTCAGTGTATATTTGTTGAATGAATGAATGAGTGAATGAACGAATTGAATGAATGAAGTAATCCTCCATAGATCCGAAATAAAGCTGCACCGCAGAATGCAGCCTGGACCCTTGGAGAGGGGCCAGGTGCCTGATGGGAAGAACACCAGGAGCTGGGACTTAGAAAGATGTGGACCTAGTTAGGGAGAGGACACAGATGAAGTGCACACTGAAGGATGGAGCCAACCCATCTCTGTCCCTGTGGCTCTAACTGCAGCATTCACATGTCACCTTGGAGCAGGAGCCCTAAAGGTCAAGACCTGGTGAAAGCCACCTCACAAGAAAGCCTTCACCAAGTAGAACATGAATGCACTTCAGATTCAATGAATTTTGTAGCATGGCCTGACAAAGAATTCAAATATATTCAGATAGTCAAGAAATAAATAAAGGAATAGCTTCTATTTTAAAAAAACAAAACATGGAAATAAAATCCTATGTAATGGAAACAAACAAATATATAAAGAATGTGTAGAAATTAAAAATATCAAATAAAATGCAGGCTAGAGATAGAATAACTGTAGCCTGGATACAGTTTAAAAGAAAATTAGTAAATTGGAATAGATTGAAAAATCCTATCTAATAAAGAGGGAATATGCTAATTGCCCATCATACCATCACAAAGATGGTGGCACCCACAGCCAATAAGGAGGGAAAATGCTAATTGACTCCCTTAGCCCACACACACACACACACACACAGCTGCCCAGGGCTGCCTGAGGCTCAGGTAACCAAAGCCGGCAGTGGCAGCAGCAGAGGTGTGATGGGGCTGTTGCCTTCCCCTGGTTGCCGGGTTGTCTCCTGTCCCTAAGGATCCCAGACTGTAAGAGGGCAGGTTGGGGTGAGGTACCCCCCTCCACTGCATGAATTTTCATGCACTGGGCCTCTAGTTCATATATAATCTATATATAAAAGCCTGAGCAACCGGCTGGTAGCTATGATGTTCAGAGACCACCAGGGGGCAGACGTGCAATGCAGGAGCTGCCAAGCATCAGCAACTTTGCAGAGTGCCCTCTCGCACTCTAGGACCCTCTCAGGGGATGTCGGGCTGCAAGTTTTGGCCCAATCCCCACAGGCCAGGCCAAGGAACCCCACCAGTGCACAAATCCATGCACTGGGCCTCTAGTACATTGGAAAGATACAGATCTTAAAATATATATAAATAAATAAAATAATCGGAGATAGAATATACTCAAATGCCTAACCACTGTATAAGTTGTTGCTCTTCCTTCCTATCTGACCTTCACATTGCTCTGTGCATTTCTGTCAGTACCTGTCACTGGTGCAGTGACCGGGTGTATGTTTTTGTTGACTTAGTTTTGCTGAACTCCTGCCGGGTGCTGAG
Organism: Lasiurus borealis; assembly: GCA_004026805.1. Classification (NCBI taxonomy): domain Eukaryota; kingdom Metazoa; phylum Chordata; class Mammalia; order Chiroptera; family Vespertilionidae; genus Lasiurus; species Lasiurus borealis. Next base: position 13,718 of record PVJN01002625.1, on the reverse strand, counting down.
CTCTGTCCTGGGCACACTACTCATAGACATCCAAGAACAAGTCAGAAAAGCACCTTGCCTTGTGGACAAAGGCCTTGCCCTTTTGTTCTAGCCTATTCATCACAATATCCCTGGTACACAGTGTTATCTGGCTCAGATTAGGCATTCAGCGTGTATTTGTTGAATAAATGGATAAATGAGTGAAGCAATCCATGGCCTTGATTATCTGCTCTGTTTGGCCAGCTTTGCAGTGTGAGGAGAGCTTGGGAGGAAACAAAATGCTCTTGTCAGTGACACATGAAACCCTGATGTGACTCTCACCAAAATGTGTCCTTTTGTTTTTCATTTCTATTTCACTAACTGCTCAGAAGATTCAGAATGAGACAGCAATATAAACAACATCAGTGTTAATTTTTTCCCACTTTTCAGGCTGGAGTAAAAGGAACATTGGGAAGATTAGTTGGAATTTTTGAGGTAAGTCTGTAAAAATCTTCAGTACATCTTATATTGTATTAATAATCACATATATCTTTGTCTTAGTCCATTCAAAATGCTGTAATAAAATATTATATAATAACAATAGAAATTGATTTTTCATAATCCTGGTGGCTGGGTTGAGCACCTGCTTCTTGCTTCATTGACATCTATTTCTGGCCTTATGTGGGAAACAGAAGATTGCTCTCTAGGTCTCTGTTATAAGGGCCCTAATTCCATTCATGAGGGTCATCTCCAAAGGCCCCACCTTCTAATCATCACATTGGGGACTGTGATTTCACCATATGAATGGGAGGGGAGCATAAATATTCAGTCTATTATAGTCTTTGTCTCCTTCAAACAGCTAGAATATTATTTGCAAGTATTATTTATCCCATCCCTACCTCTCTACCTTTTCTCCTAAGATGTGAGAGGGGTAGATAAGTGTAGAGAAGACAGAGGGAAAATGAAAGATTAAGCAGCTATAGCAAAAGAGAGAGAAACAAGGAAATCTGGGGTAGAGATTTGGAGGAGGTGAAGGGAAGTGAGAAGCAGGGAATAAAGAGGTTAGTAGGAGAAGAGATAATCACTGGCTTTGATTGATGAGGCCCTGCCCATCCACAGTCTCTTTTCTTTCTGGTGCCCAGCTACCTAAATTTACTCAGTAGTAAATGAATGAATGAAGTAATTCTCCATAGTAATCCTCTTTCTTGAGAGGTCATGACCTTCCTGCTCACAGCATTTACATGAAGTTGCACTTAAGGGAACAGAAGGAAAAAAGAGAATAAAGCCTTGGCTTTAGCAACCCAGCCAAGGAGCTTACCTTCAAATGCAAGTGTGGCCTATTTCAAATAGCCCATCTGGTACTAGTTCGTGTTTGACTGTAGGACAGTGGAAAGTAAAAGGAATCCTGTGTCTAACCTCTCTGGACATAAGTGTGAGAGTGCACTTCGGGTAAGTCTTCTCAGCTCTGTAAGGAGTAACTCCCCCTCTGTCCTCCTCTCTTTGCCCTCAGAACCAGGAGAGGAAGCACAGAACGTATGTCTATGTGCTCATTGTCACAGAGGTGCTGGAAGATTGGGAGGATTCAGTTAACATTGGTAAGTCATCCCAGATTGCCCCCAAAGAGCTCCCACAGCTGTCCTTGCTGCAGCACAGGTGTTACTCAGAACCAGAAACAAGCGCCTGATAAGAGAAGTAATTGCCTAGCTGGTGTGGCTCAGTGGTTGAGCATCAACTATGAACCAGGAGGTCATGGTTCGATTTCTGGTCAGGTTACATGCCTGGGTTGTGGGCTCAATCTCCAGTGTGGGTCATGCAGGAGGCAGACAATTGATGATTTTCTTTTATCGTTGATGTTTCTCTCCCTCTCCTTTCCTCTCTGAAATCAACTTTAAAAAATATCCTATTATTTACCTTGTTTTAAAAAAATATATATCCTATTATTTATCTTCTTTAAAAAATATATATGTATATATATATATATATATATATAAATTAGTGGCCCAGTGCATGGATTTGTGCACATTGAAAGGAAATTAATTAGAAGAAATATTTTAATATTACTATTCTCCCTTTCTCTCTATAGAAGTGTCAGAGATGAAAAAAATTAGTAAAATGTATATGAAAATAATATGTAAATTGATTAATAAATAAATAATAACAATATGATAACAAAGACATATTAAAAACATAAAAGCAATGACTGATAAATTGATTAACCTTATTTTAATATCTCCCTGTACACCACATTAAGAGTGAAAACACTTTCAGAGTGCTTGACTAATTTCCCTTTGTGATGAAGTATTTAGAACTTTAATGTCACACACTCTTTGAACTTGATAGAAAGCAACATGTCTGAAAACAGGTTCAGGTAGGAATATTCCTACTCTGTCTAGAGTTTGTCCTTGTGGTTTAAATGGGAGGCCAGTATCAGACAGGGACAGTTGTGCTAATAGTTGGTCTTTGGACATATTCTGTTGATGAAACTGGTTTCTTTCAGCTTCAGAATGTCAACAAAAACAACCAAAGTCACGATCAATGACAGATCGAAACACACATGTGCAATTGGCACCAGCAAAAGCTTTATATGCATTGTGCATGCATGAGTCAATGTTTATTTTTAAATTGTAAGTGTGCAGTTAGATGGACGGACGGTCAGTCACTTAGCCATATATATATTAGTGTCCCAGTGCACAGATTCATGCACATTGAAAGGAAATTAATTAAAAGAAATACTTTAATATTGCTATTCGCCCTTTTTTGATAATAGAAGTGTCAACCAAATTCATGATAGACAATGACAGATTGAAACACGTGCATGCAGTTGGTGCCAGTGAGAGCTTTATATGTATCATGCATGCATGAGTCAACTTAGCTTTTTGTATACATAGAATAAACTTAATTAGACCTGCTTTCTGATTTAGCTAAACTTTTTCCAGCCTAGTGAAGCACTCCAACTTCTCTTTCAGGTAATTGTCAGCAACACAGCAGTAAATAACAACATGAAGCAGATTATTATTGTAGATCACTCAGGGAGAACAAAGGGTTAAATATTTAACTGCAGAAAGTGTTTGACTATATTCTGTGTAGTGAGAAAACCTGAAGTCATTTTCAAGGTCCACCATTTCTTTCTTCTTTTCAGTCGGATCAAGTTTCTAAGCTTTATAAATCTCTGTTTTCTGGCTAATGAAAAGAAAATAGGATTCCACCAAGTTTCCTATCTATCTACTCCAGGACTTCTGGAGAATCAAATGAGATGAGGCATGGGAAAATACTTCACAGACATCTGGTTAAAGTGTGAAATGTTTGCACCTGGCTATAAAGCAAGTTGAGTTCCTGAGCTGAAGAAACTCCAAGGAGGCTAGTCCCTAGGGAGAGGAAGTCAGGCATTGCTATGTGATGTCATTACCCCATGCCCACAGCCACAGTTTCTGGGCTGGGTTGTGGGCTGCATTTTGCACTATGAGGTCTTCGCAGCATTGGCTGCAATATGGTGGGGTGGTGGCAGGGCCTGTGTCCTACTTGGGGGAAACTGAGTGATGGCTTATCTGTGCCAGGTCCGTAGTGCCATTTATTTTTAAATGGCCAGTACACATCATGGCAGTCCCTGTGTTGAGTGTCTGCCCCCGGGTGGTCAGTGCACATCATAGCTTCCACCAGTCAGACAGACAGACACTTAGCCATAGATAGATAGATAGATAGATAGATAGATAGATAGATAGATGCCCCCAGGTGGTCAGTGCGCATCATAGCTACCAGTCAGACAGACAGACACTTAGCGATAGATAGATAGATAGATAGATAGATAGATAGATAGATAGACAGACTGGTTGACTTCAGAGAGGAATGTAGAAGAAGAGAAAGATAGGAACATCAATAATGAGAGAGAATCATTGATTGGCTGCCTCCTGCATGCTCCTACTGGGGATCAAGCCTGACAAACCAGGTATGTGCCCTGACTGGGAATCAAACCATAACCTCCTGGTTCAAAGGTCAACGTTCAATCACTGAACCATGCTAGCTGAGCAATAGGAAGACATCCTAGTTAATAAAGAGGGAATATACTAATTGACCATCACACCCTCACAAAGATGGAGGCCCCACAGCCAATAAGGAGGGAATATGCTAATTGACTGCCATGCCCTCAAAGATGGTAGCGCCCACAGCCACAAGATGGCAGCATCCAGGCCCCTCGGCCCTGCCTGTCTCTGGAGTCCCCTCAGGCCCCCAGCCACCCAGGGCTCAGGTAACCAGGGCCAGCCAAGGCTTGCCCTATTGGTAGTGGCAGCATCAGAGGTGTGATGGAGGCGTCGCCTTCCCCTGATAGCTGGGTTGTCTCCTGCCCCTGAGGGCTCCTGGACTGTGAGAGGGGGCAGGCCGGGCTGAGGGACACCCTCCATCCCATGAATTTTCATGCACTGGGCCTCTAGTATTTAATAAAACAGGCATGTCTATTTTTGAACTCATGAAAGTACAGTAAAATCTCAATATAACAGACTAATTGGGGCAAGGTGGTATCTGTTAAAGCCAAAAGTGTCTTATATAATAAAGTAGGTTTCCCAAAGGCATATGTTAAAAAATTGGCAAATAAATTTGCCAGTTTTTACTTATGTAAACCCATTTGTGTAATTAAAATTAAGTATGTATGAAAAGTTTAATTTCACAGAAAAGTTTTCTATGTGTCTTACAGTATTTTTACATTTATACTGAATAGGCTCAGTAAATGCTTCCATTCACCAGTCACCTTGAGTAAACAAATTCACATGGCTGGGGCATGGCTTAGTGCAAGTCAGAGATCGGCCAGCAGGGCTTAAAACTGCTGCAGAACATGGGAAGGTGTGGTTCAGTGATTAGGGCATCATCCTGTGTTCCAAAGGGTCTCAGGTTCGATTCCTGGTCAAGAGCATGTACCTGGGTTGCAGACTCATTCCCAAGCCCCAGTCAGGATTTTTGCAGGAGTAGTTAATTAACGAATTTCTTTCACCTCGATGTTTTTTTTATTTCTCTCTTCCCACCCTCTTCCTCTCTCATCTCTCCTCTCTTCCCCTCTCCCTTCCTCCTACTCTTTCTAAAAGTCAATGGAAAAAATATCCTTGGGCCCTGCCTGGTGTGTTCAGTGGTTAGAGCACCGACCTGTGCACCAAAGGTCTAGGGTTTGATACCCAGTCAAGGGCGTGTGCCTCAGTTGCAGGTTTCCCAGCTCTGGTCAGTATGCATGCAAGAGGCAGCCAAACGATGTAACCCTCTCATGTCAGTATTTATCTCTTTCCCCCTTCTCCCTCCCTCCCATCTCTCTCTGTCTAGAAATAAATGGAAAATAAATCTTCAGGTGAGGATTTACAAAATCTTCAAGTCAGGATTAACAGCAACAACAAAAAATTGCTACAGAAAGTCACACCACACAACAGAACCAGTTACGTTGAGATGCAGTATGATCAGATCAGTATGATCATGTGCTAATCATTTACCAACCAGTTCATTAGCAGTGACTCTTGGATATAAATATGTAGTATAATATAGTTGTGGGTATGTAATATTTATGTTGGCAAAATTACAAGTGTTTTTTTCTACATGTAGCATATTCGCTAAAATTTATTAAAAATTATAAGAAAAATAAGCTGTCAACTTAATTATAAGCAAATTTTTGTTAAAAGCATTTTAAAATTATGATATACGGACCAGAAATTCTGTCCAATAAATCCAAAGTCTGTTAAATTGAGGTTTGCAAAATTGAGGGTTTGCTGTATTTTGAAGTATATAGTGGAAGCCGAAGTTGGGTCAACAAATAGAAACATGGCCCATAAAAATAGGAAATGTTACAAAAATCAGATTGGATCCTCCTCCACAATGCGAGGCCCACTGCTGGCCACAGAACTCTCAGGTGAGAGTGGGACTTCGTGCTACTTATTCTTATTGTCGGAGAAAACTGTCAGCCTGGTGGTGTGAGTTCCTCTCCAGAGCCATTATAGATGCAGAGTAGTGGAAGTAGTTTCCAATTATATCCATAGTAGAGGCCAACACACAAAATTCTGCAAGAGTAGGCCTTCCGCTGAGACAGGTTTGGCTCAGTGGATAGAGCGTCAGCCTGCAAACTGAAAGGTCTCAGGTTCAGTTCCAGTCAAGGGCATGTGTCCTGGTTGCGGGCACATCCCCAGTAGGGGGCGTGCAGGAGGTGGCTGATCGATGTCTCTTTTTCATCGATGTTTCTAACTCTCCCTCTCCCTTTCTCTCTGTAAGAAATCGGTAAAATATATTTAAAAAAAAAAAAAAAAAAAGAGTAGGTCTTCCTTTCCCCAGCTGCCAGCGCTGGCTTCCCTCTGGCACCCAGGACCCGGGTTTCCCTCACAGCCCCAGCTTCTTCTGGAAGGACATCCGTTAATTAGCATGTTACACTTTTATTATTATAGAAGCATATTACGCTTTTATTAGATTAGCTTTCTCCTAAAGAGTGGTTTGCTTTGATCTCTGAGATCACTACTGTATTTTATGTCTTTGAACTAAAAACTTAGGTGATTTAATGATTGGGTCATGGTTTAATCTTTTCCCTCTGTACACATGTATATTCTAGAAAAGTAATATTGATTTAATTTCTGTTTTAAGTTGGCAAACAGACAAAACACTTGCCCAAACCTCTCCCTTTATTATGTGTGCTTTGCTAACAGGCCCCTCACACTGCTGATGTGGGCATTTCATAGCCCTTTAGCTTTCCATGGCTTTGTGTCTGGTAAGGGTCCAATATGCTCAAGTAAAAGAATTCAGTGGGGGGTAATTAAAAATAGACTCCTGGACAGCTGGTGGGGTTGGGCTGAGAGGAAGACAGAGGTAGTGTAGTGTGGCCTGTCCGCAGAGCCCTCTATCTGGCAGGAGTCACACTGTGATAGGAATTTTTAAGGTACCATTGCACTATTAATATCCCAAAAACCTTTCATCTGTGCTCCCACTCCTGAGAATTGACCCTGATGAAGTCATCTAAACTATGGTGAATAAGCCCAGCTGGCATGAGTCAGTGGTTGAACATCACCTTATGAACCAGGAGGTCAGGATTCAATTCTTGGTCAGGGCATATGCCCAAGTTTTGGGCTCAATCCTCAGTGTGGAGAATGCAGGAGGTGATTCTCTCTCATCATTGATCTTTCTATCTCTCTACCCCTCTCCCCCTTCCTCTGAAATAAAAAATATATTTAAAGAATAAATAATGGGGAATATATTTATGAGCATTTTTTTTTAATCTTCATTGTTTAGAATATTACAGATGTCACCTTTTTTTCCTCCCATTAGCCCCCTCCACCTAGTCCCTGCCCTACTCCAGGCCTTCACCACCCTATTATCTGTGTTCATAAGTAATGTAAATATGCTATAAGATCTTTGATTAGCCTGGCCAGTGTGTCTCAGTGGTTAAGTGTCAACATATAAACCCGAGGTCATAGTTCAATTTCATCAGGGCACATGCCTGGATTACAGGCTTGATCTCCAGTAGGGGATGTATAGGAGGCAGCCGATCAGTGATTCTCTCTCATCATTGATGTTTCTATCTGTCTCTCCCTCTCCTTCCTCTCTGATATATATAAAGATCTTTTGGTTAACTCTTCCCACACATCCCCTCACCTCTTCTCTCTGAGATCAGTCAGTCTGTTCCATGTTTCCATGCCTCTGATTCTATTGTATTCATCATTTTATTTTGTTCATTACATTTCTTACTCATTTATTTGATTTTTAGATTGAATTGTTGATATACTAGTATATATATTTATTGCCATTTTATTGTTCATTTTTTTATCTTTCTCTTTCTACTCCTCCCTTTTCCCCCTTCCCTTCTTTCTCCCCCCTTCTTCTCCTCCCTTCTTCTCCTTCCTTCCTGCCTTTCTTTCTTCCTTCCTTCCTTATTCTTATTCTTTTTAAAAAAATATATTTTATTGATTTTTTACAGAGAGGAAGAGAGAGAGACATCAATCAGCCGCCTCCTGCACACCCCCTAGTGGGGATGTGCCCATAACCAAGATACATGCCCTTGACCAGAATCGAACCTGGGACCCTTCAGTCTGCAAGCCAACGCTCTATCCACTGAGCCAAACCGGTTTCGACTTTTATTCTTATTCTTATTCTTATTCTTATTCTTATTCTTATTCTTATTCTTATTCTTATTCTTATTCTTACTCTTACTCTTACTCTTACTCTTACTCTTACTCTGTGAAACTCTATCTGCACCCCCCTCACCCTTTTCCCCGAGAATTATCAGTCCACACCCTTTCTGTGCTCCTGATTCTATTATATTCACCAGTTTATTCTATTGATCAAATTTTTAATTCACTTAATTTTTAGATTCACTTGTTGATAGATATGTATGTCATTCATAATCTTTTATCTTTTACCTTTTTCTTCTTGCTCTTCTAAAAGAGTACCTTTCAGCATTTCATATATTACTGGTTTAGAGTTGATGAACTCCTTTAGCTTTTTGTTATCTGTGAAGCTCTTTATCTGCCCTTCAATTCTGAACAATAGCTTTGCTGGATAGAGTATTCTTGGTTGTAGGTTCTTGCTATTCATCACGTTAAATATTTCTTGCCACTCCCTTCTGGCCTGCATCATTTCTGTTGAGAAATCAGCTGACAATGGTATGGGTGCTCCCTTGTAGGTAATGAACTGTATTTCTCTTGCTTTTTTTAATATCCTCTCTTTGTCTTTTGCTCTTGGCATTTTAATTCTGATATATCTTGGTGTAGTCCTCTTTAGATTCCTTTTATATGGGGTTCTGTGTACTTCCTGGACTTGTAAGTGTATTTCTTTCACCAGATGTGGGAAGTTTTTTTCTATTTATTTCTTCAAATAGATTTTCAGTATCTTGCTCTCTCTCTTCTTCTGGCACCCCCACAATTCTGATGTTGGTATGCTTGAAGCTGTCCCAGAGGCTCCTTACATTATCTTCACATTTTTGAATTATTTTTTCTTCTTGCTTTTCCAGTTGAGTGTTTTCTGATTCTTTATATTTCAAGTTTTTGACTTGATTCTTGCCTTCCTCTAGTCTGCTGTATCATATTTTTTATTTCAGTCAGTGTATGTTTAATTTCTAGTTGATCCTTTTTCATCTCTAGTTGGTCCTTTTTCATCTCTTCTTGGGTCTCGCTAAATTTATCCATCTTTTCTAGGAAATTCTTGAAAAACCTTATAATCATGGTTTTAAACTCTATATCCAGTCATTTGTTTTCCTCCATTTCTTTTGTTTATGATCTCTTCCTTTGTCTCCACATTTTCACTATGCCGGGAAAACTTCTGTGTGGATTCAGCCTTATGATACAAGACTTGCAAAACTGCCAAAGCCTCTTTGTTGAGCTGGGGATGGGTGGAGTCTCAGGACTTAAAGGACTGCCTTGCCTTCCAGTTGGCCCCACCCTTCACAGCCCCTGGGTCTCACATGTCTTTGGGTAATCGCTGGAGTGGTCCCTGTGTATGCACACAGTGCCTCTAGACCATTGCCTTTCCGGCTCCCCTGTGCTCCGGGACCATATGAGTGTAGGTCCCCAGGGTCTCACCCGAAACTGGGATTTAGTGGAGTTAGAAGTGGCACAGTTGGGAGGCTCTGTCTCCTACCCACTTGTGAAAACCAGCAGTATAATCAGGAGTTGGTCTTCAGTGCGCAGTTCTGTGTACACCACCAAACTTCTGCCCTTTCGTGGCTTTATTTCGTGTACTTCTCCCTTTTCACAGTCCAAACTCTCCCCGTATGAGTTTCAGCTGGACCTGGAGTTCAGTGCCGTAGGATAAGGAGTTCAGTGCAGTTGAGACTCTCCGTCTCCCTCCCACCAGAGAAAGCCAGCCAGGTTCTCCAGCACCTGCTCTCTCCACATGTGTCTCCATATCTCAGCTTTTTACTACTCCTCTGGGTCTCCATGAACCCCTCTCTTTCCTTCTAGTTGTAGAATTTCCACTCAGCCAGCTTTCCTGTGGTTCTGGATGATGTCCGTTCTGTCTTTTAGTTGTAGTTTTGAAATTGTTGTGTGAGGTAGCAGTGTAGGTATTTACCTATGCCGCCATCTTGGATTCCTCTCTGTGCTTTCTTCTTTACTTCTCTAGTTGCCAGACTTCCATTCAGCCAGACTTCAGATGGTTCTGAATAGTGATTGTTCTGTATTTCAGTTGTAATTTTTATGTGGTTGTGGGAGGTAGCAAGTACAGGCATCTATCTTAGTTCCTAACCCAAGATCTTATATCTATGAACCTTTTTCGGATGAGCCTTTTTCAGATGGAAAATTGGGTCCTAACTCTACAACTGAATGAATGAGAAGTGATGTAAGGTACATTCATCTGAAGGAATGTTAGATGTAAAACATATACTTAAAAGAGCTATTATGGGAAAGTGCTTATTACAAAATAATGTTGGTGAATGAAAAAAGCAAGGTATAGAATTATATATACACTAGTAAGAGCTACATTGAAATAGTAATTTGAAATGAGCACTAAATGAGATACTTGTTTTTATCAAAAGAATTGGCAGTGACCAACAAAAAGGAACAGTACTGGCCGAGGTGTATGCGACCAGCACACCATACACAGTGGGATTGGGGCTGCGGTAGCCATCTTGGCAAGCATTTTACCACTATGTATCATGAGCCCTTTAGAGTGAAATGTTTTATTCTTTATATATATATATAAATATATATTTTTTTATTGCTTTTTTACAGAGAGGATGGGAGACAGGAAGAGAGAGAAACATCGATGAGAAGGAAGCATCGACCAGCTGCCTCCTGCACATCCCCTACTGGGGATGTACTTACAACCAAGGTACATACCCTTGACCAGAATCAAATCTGAGACCCTTCAGTCCATAGGCCCACCCTCTGTCCACTGAGCCAAACCAGTTAGGGCATGTTTTATTCTTATAATCTCAATTTTAAGGATTTTTCCCCAAGAAGTTAAAAAGAGAAAAACAGAGATAAAGATTTTTTTTCTAATTATAGTATTATTTAAAATTACAGCATATTGATGTTCAGTGATAGAGAAATGGTTATAATGGACTGCCAATAAAAGGGTTTTTTTATTTTTATTTTTTATGTTAATCCTCAGATGAGGATATCTTTTTCTGTTGATTTTTAGAGAGAATGGGAAGGAAGGAAGGAGGGAGTAAGAGAGAGAGAGAGAAATATGAGAGAGACATATTGATTGGTTGCCTCCAGCATGCATCCAACCTAGGGCGGGGGATTGAACCTGCAACCCAGACAGGTGTCCTTGACCTGGAATCAACCCAGTGACTGTTTGGGGTTTGGTCCAATGCTTTAACCACTGAACACACCAGCCAGGGCAAATGTTTTTTGGAGGTTTTTTGTGTGTTTTTGTTTTTGTTTTTTATGAAGTGAAAGAAAGCTTAAGTGGCAGTATAAAGTAAAAAAAACAAACAAACCTGTAACAGTGATAGTAATAATAAAAAGGAACTCTTAATAGCATGTATTATGTGCCAAGTATTATTCAAATACTTTATATATTAATCCTCACAACAGATTTGTGAGATAGGTACTATTTATTATCTCTATATTGTAGATGAGGAAAATGGGGCACAGAGAGGTTCAGTAACTTGCCCAAAGCCTCACAGCACATTAGAGGGCAGTGATGTGATTGGAGTCCAGCATATTAGCAGCAGCATCCATGTTCCCAACCCCAGCATTGACTCTATCAGAACCTTTCAAGATTTGGAGCATCTTAAAGCACAATCCAATTACAGTTGTTCATATACAGTATCTTTTTTAATAGAAGGAAAGAAAGAGCAAATGCATTAAGGTATTGAGAAGGGTCATTTCTGGTTTAAAAGATTATGGGAAATTAGATTATACTTTCTCCATTTCCCCAATGTTAAATAATGATCTTTTAATGTAAGAGAAAAAAATAATAAAGGATTTTTAACATGCATTAAGAGGACAAACACATAGGAGATGTATTGACTCCATGAAAGAAGCCTTAGGCCTGAGTGTGTCTGGTCAGGACAGTATGGATGGACAGAGCCAAGTCACTGGCATTAACACATATTTTAAAAGAGAAAATAGCCCTGGTTAGTATGCTCATTGGTTAGAGCATCGATGTAACCAGTCAACATTTCTCACATTGATGTCTCTCTCTTCCCCCTTCCTCCTTCTCGCTTTAAAAAGAAATCAATGGAAAATATATCCAACAGAAAGGATTAACAAAAGGATAATAGTTTTAAAAATAGACTGAAAAGTTAATAGTGATTGTGATAATTTTTTCTTTTTCTAAAATGGTATTTTCTATTACATAGATACTAGAGGCCCATTGCAGGAAGATTCCTACAAGAATAGGGTTTCCTGTGGTGGACTCCACTGCCCCACCTGCTTCCCTCCCTTCTCTGCTGCCCTGCTTGCTTGCTTCTCCACAGCCTCCCTCCCTTCTGCAGCACTTGGCTTCCTTCTACACTATCTTCAGTCTTCACTCTGCACTGGAATATGCAAATTAATTACCATCTTGATTGGGTTGGTTTGTATACTCACGCCTGATTGGCTTGTGGGTGTGGCTTGTGGACATAGTGGAGGTACGGTCAATTTGCATGTTTCTCTTGTATTAGATTAGAGGCCTAGTGCACGAATTCATTCATGGTGGGATTTCTTGTCCTGGCTGGTGATTGAGGCTGATCAGGGCTGTCTCACCCAGTCCCAATTAGGGTGATCGGGGCTGGCTCACCAGGGGGAGAGGCTGCAGGAAGTTGGCTGGCCCCAGAAGGTTATCTATGGGAGCACACTGACCACCAGGAGGCAGCTCCTGCATTGAGCATCTCCCCCTGCTGGTCAGTGCATGTCATAGCGACCAGTTGTTTGGTTGCTTAGGCTTTTATATATGTAGATGTTACTCAAATAAATTTTAAAAAATAAATACATAATTATAAGCTAGCCATCCTGGTGATTCTAGAAGCTTAATGTTCAGGTTGATTTTTGCAGGAGAGAAGGATGCTGGCTGGGTTTCTGGCTCTTATCAGCAAGCTGAAGAGGCCCCATGGCCCAAGGAAACCACTGGTCTTGGTTCTCTGGAGGGTGGTGCCATATGGTTACTGTCAGCAGCTCCTCAGTTTTCAGATTTCTTACCTATTTTCTGCATGAGCATTTGTACAGTATTTTCTTTTTGTTGCTCTTTGTTGTTGTTGTTGTTGTTGTTGTTAATCTGAGGATATTTTTCCATTGATTTTTTTTAGAGAGAGTGGAAGGGAGGGGGAGAGACAGAAACATCTGTGTGAGAGAGACACATCGATTGGTTGCCTCTTGCATGTGCCCCAACCAGGGCCAGGGATCTAGCTTGCAACTGAAGTATGTGCCCAAGGCTGGAATCGAATCTGGAACCCTTCAGTCTGTGGGCTGATGCTCTATCCATTGAGCCAAACCAGTCATGGCTATCCAGTATTTTAAGCATATAAAGAGTGTTTGCATTACTCTTGTAAGAAAATGTATTTATAATACATGTTTTGAAAATGTTGACAAACATTACTTTGGTTTCCTTCTGCATTTTCTCAAAAGTTAGAAGATTAGAAACCTTTTGTTGCTTCCCTGGTGTCCTGATCTTTTCTGTGTGCCTCCGCAGGACGAAAGCGGGAGTGGTTTAAGGTAGAAGAGGCCATCAAAGTGCTGCAGTACCACAAGCCTGTGCAGGCGTCATATTTTGAGACGTTGAGGCAAGGCTACTCCGCCAACAACGGCACCCCGGTCGTGGCCACCACATACTCGGTTTCTTCGCAGAGCTTCACGGGCATCAGATGACTGAAGACCTGGAAGAGGGTG